>JAPEVF010000002.1:174993-196135 GCA_029747585.1 Pleurotus djamor | reverse complement strand
ANNCNTCCAGAAGTGAGACTTCGAGGACGCACTTATCATCAGCCTTATCCGACATCTTCTGCAGTCTGTGTTTCAGCATGCGTGTAAGGCTAGGTGCCTTCTCCTTCGCGACCTCCTCGCCCTCAGCGTGGGGCACCATCTTATTATACGTCTTAATCGTCAGTTTCTGGATTCAAGGAGGTGAGTCAACGCCATGACACTCAGCCATTTAAGCTTCTCTACTGACCAACAGCTCCCTCGCATCGTTCCAAATGACACTCTCCTTCATATTATATTGTTTCGCGTTCCTGAAGCATAATTCAAAGTCCTGCCGCACGGCCTCCAAAGAGTCGTATTGGTTGTCTTCGATTTTCTTCTTGATATCCTCCAACGCTATCGGCTGCGCAATAAGGACATAATAGTCGGGATATTGTCGTTTTGATGGGCGACGAATGAAGTCATGAGCAAGAGGACGACCACTGGTTGAGGTGTTTGCATGCGAATATGTGAATGGAGCTGAGTTATACGCACTCCTTGTTTGTAGCGTCTCTAACCGTCTGCCACAATCTCAGCGCTTGTTCGCTCAATGCCTCCTCTACTTCACCACCACCTTGGCCATTCTGCAAAGCGTCTGAAACCAGCGCGCCATTTCCTGTGGATGTTTCCTTGCGTCGCTTCGCCCKGTGTTGATCGTGCGTTCCGGAGGCCGCACCCAAATCTCTCTTGAGCATGTCGAAACTACTTCTTCACAAACGCAGTGGCTGATAACACGACGACGTAGATGACCACGACGCGAGGGGTGTACGTGCTGGTGCGATTATTTCTGGGTGAGCAGTAGCGTTCTGGTTGTGGGCCACCGAGACCAGTCCCCTCAATGCGTCAGTCAGGYGCTTTTCACGTGATGTATTGCTCCTGAAACCTCCTATATACGCTGAATCTGGGTAAAGTAAATGGTAAGCATACAAGCGAAATCTATGTACATATTTCTTCATCTAAGAAGCTCTAAGCTACTCGACCTCACCGGAAACCTTCGCTATGACCAARCTTCGCARTTTCTTACGCGCAGCCCTAGAATGATTGTTCAGGCCCCCTTCGAACGCCCAAGTCGCGTCGGAGGCATCATGTCCAGGATGCACAGMGTATTTTCGTAAGAGTCGAGCTCCACCAGGCTAGCAGATCCTTTAGACCGTCAGTTGAGGATGTAACAGATAAACAACTCACATGTTCACCAAGGTATGGCGTCGCGTTCACCACCAAACCGCTGATGACGAGGATGCATTCGCTACCATGATCCCGTGCGTAGGCTTCGACTTGCTCCATCGACCATGTTTCGACGTTTTCATCGCCGAATGTGCCGTCGCCATAGGGCATCGCCTTGCCGGCCATGTAGTCTAGAGCGTCCTTGATATCTTCGTCGCGAGCGTAGCGCAACCCATAAACGAGACCGAAACGATGAAGAACCATGATAATCCACTTGGAAGGATCCCAGGCAGATAGCGCGGGACCCGACCGGAAGTCGTGGGGAAAGGTATGCTAGAAAATGGTTAGGGYATCGGAAAGGGAGAACGGCATGCTCCCACTCACATGCTGTTTAGGTTTGGGTGAGATGGATATGATATGACGGAACGAAGAACACTTACAAAATTGTGACTTCCCTCACCGCTCGTAAGAACGGCAAGTACCTGTAGTTCTATCAACGAAAAACCGGCTGAGGAGGATGCCGAGCCCTTACCAAATTCCCCCTGGACGTGTCTTCGTCCGAAAACGGTTGAAGACCTTCCCAGTGAGCAAGTCTACATGCGGTGAGTGACCGTGATGGCTGAACAAAATATCAGGTCACGTACGAGTTCACTAGGAACGTGGTGTGCCAAACTGGGTTTATGGTGAGRCACAGATACATGCGACAAAGAGAAAGCGTAAWCTTACTGGTTATTCTGGAAATAAGTCCAGCCCAGACAAACGCTCCGGCGGCATYGCCCCACAATGAACCAATGAGAGTGGGGAGCACGAATCCGCAGAGCAATGCTGCGGGGACTGATGACAAATTTCAACAACGAGGATCAGACAGAACAAGGGTTCGTCTCACCATAGTATTCATGCTGGAGGCGCACAACTGAAACCATACGTCAGAGAACAAAACGTTGTCGCCAGTAGACGTCACTATACCTGGATCGCTATCAAGATCGTCGCGGTCGACCGATTCGAGTTTGGCGTAGCTGGGCTTGAAAAAGATCCAGCCCATATGGGAGAAAAAGAGTCCCTTTGTTGCAGCGTATCTGAGACCGGTATTGTTACCGATTGCAAAATGGGTTCAAAACAATAGGATTAACGCACGGGTCATGGATTGGATCATCTGTGAACCTCTGTGGATGTGAAAGACAGTTACGGTCAGTCCGGTAATTAAAGTGAGCATAAAATGAGGCGCGTACGTGATGCAGGCGATGCCGAAGTGACCTGGATGACGATGAGGAACCTTCGATCGGCCATGCCATAAGGGTAAAAATACACGCACCACCACTGGGTGTCGCGAAGTTGCGTGAATAACGGCTGAGCCCACCGGACAAAATATGTAAAACTCACCTTTATAGATCCCTGAAATGCAGAGGAGCCCAAGATGGCAAGAATAACGCGTACTCCGAGGGTAGCCCTGAAAGCACGATGGGAATACATCCGATGGTAGCCAATTGTTATGCTGGTATGAATTGGGGATGAGCATGGACGGGGAGCGCGCACGAGCAAGCAAACTCCCACATACCCGAGCTGTGCCAGTTGCCARGTGAAATAGGTGAGGAYGAGGGTAGACCGAGGCGTGKTTCGGTATGGGTGCCAGTAGAGTCCAAACAAGGCAGCGACATGGACTCCTAGAAAGAAAACKGCGTTGGCCCACCAGATCTGCGGGCGGTCTGCTGTCGCGGAGGACATTGCGGTCGGAGAGAAGGGATGGGGGATGGTGGAAGTTTGGGAGAAAGAAGAGATAGGGCTTTTTGAGCTGGAGGCAAGAATGGGATTACGTACGCGATTCACCAAGCCCGGATCGCGGAAGAGGAGAGACAAGTCGCAGTCGACAAATTAATGCTGCCATAAGCACAAGGAGTCCGTACCTAGGCCTCTTTCTCAAGCCAAAACATATCCGCAATCTCCCTCACCTGTCTCACAACCCCCTCGTCCGTCGTCCACACGCCCCACTCCCCCATCCCCAGCCCGGAGCGCCGGAAATCCATCCCGCCGTCCACCCAGCCCCCGCCACTCAGGTGGATCTCCCGCACACCCACCGGCGTCAGCGCGCTCAGCAACGATCGCACATTGCCTGCGTTGATGCCGCCGCCGGGGAGAATGCTGGTGGGGAACGCTTGATTCGTTGTGAAAGTGGCCATCTCGGAGCACAGTTGACCGAGTGTATCCAGCGACGCGGGGGCACTAGTACCATGACCACTGTGAACCGGAATTAGCTTGATCTCGATCACGATGTAGATAGATAGATGTAACCTTGTCAGGATGCGAGATATGCCCCCAATTCCAAGAACATCACGCAGAGCTAGAAATGTGAAATTTAGACTTTGACAAGGACATAAAGTGAATGTGGGGGGACAATACCTTCATCAGGGTCCCTCGTCATATCGAATGCGCGGTGGAAACAGACTTGATCAACGGAATGAGCATCCAGAACGTCGTCGCGACGATCATCGACGATGACGACGCACCCTCCATTGGTAGCGCTTCATCAACCAAACTAAGGAACAAAAGTCAGCCCTCGGCCTCATCTTCTAGACCACGAACACTTTGGTGCGATCCACATCAACTCGGCCTTCTGCAGTGAGAATACCGATGACTACGCCCCTGGCTCCTCTTCGTTTGAACGCCCGTATGTCTTCGCGCATGACTTCAAATTCGGTCTCAGAATACAGGAAGTCGCCTGCGCGTGGCCGTATCAACACCTAGAGGCATTTCAGCGACGTTCTAGCCGACTCTGCACGAACCAGAAGTCGAACCATCATTGGGAGGCCATCGGCAAGCTTACTGACGACTTTGAATAGTCCAACACTTGGGGTGGTTCCCCCTCCGACTCCCAGATTCGCGCAAAGCTCGAGACGATCTGCGCCGCCGTTGATCGCACTGCACCGATCATTGATCATTAGCCAGCTGAACATAGCAGTAGAATAAAGAGGTAGACGAACTTGATCGCCGACTGCACCGAGTCGACACAAACTTCAATTGTGATGCCAATGGGTGGGGATTCGAGTTCGGCGTCGGAGTAGAAGCTAGGACTAGACGGCACGGGAGAGGGTTGTCTAGCAGTCATGCCTGCCTCTGCGCTGGTAACCAGGCCAGAAGCGACATGAATGTCGACTGACGGAGCCATGTAAATAGAAGACGAAACGAAGAACGAACCGAACGAGACCCAGATTTGTCACATCGGGACAAAAACATGGAAACGTCAACATATTACATCGAGCTAGGGGTATCTACTAACGTCAAAAATACCAGATAAAGATACATACAGTCCGGCTACCCAGGTATATACATGAAGAAGTGAACGTACGAAAGATCGATCTTGACCATGCGGTCAACCAGAAGCACCCTTATTTAGTCCAGAGCGCGGCTCAAAGCCTCATAACGTCCTACCATCTGCTTCACACTCGGGCAAATAGCCAACCTCACCCGTTCATCCACATCCTCATTCACCACTCCCTTCCCCTTACTTTCCAACCACCTCCCTAATGCCGCAGTATCGGGTGTCCCGCTGGCGTTAACCACAGCAACGACACATTCTCCCTGCCGAACCAACTTGGCCAGCTTGTCTCGTTGAATGGACCACTTGAGCTGTCTCATGATGGGCAGCAGGGTGCGGGAAACGTAAGGTGACGAAGACTCAATGTCGGGGAACACATGGGAGATGTAGAGAGATTGTAGGTTCGACATTCGTTGACGAAGGAAGGTAGAGAGAACATTGCTGGTGCGTCGACGTTGGAGTAGAAGACCGGCTTCATACTGCCTGACAGACTGTCGTTTGGGTTAGCAGTGAAATACACAGGTAGACAAAGGGCTTACGATTGAAGAATAGAAATACAACCCACTACGCCATCTCCTCTCAACGCTCAGCCCCCGAATCACGCCTCGTTGAATCNAAATCCCCCACCGTCGGCCTCAGCGCCAACCCCTGCGCTCCCTGTGCAAACAACGAATGGTTGACGCGAGACGGCGCAACATAACGTATCCGATTCTTATGCAATGCTGGATCCGAAGCCAAACTTTCGAAAAGCGGTGATACTTGAGAAATGGACGCCAGGTCAGGCAAGTCAAGGAACGAAACTAGAGTAGAGTAACCCCATCCCAAACCAATTGAATTAGAGCCGGCCAAGTTAAACGCGAAATAGCTCACAGATATAAAGTATAACTTCTGGTGCGATATCCAGGAGAGTGTGCATCGTGGTGATGATAGTCAATATCAAAGTTAGAGTACGTATGAGATTAGAGGTGCTGCGGGATGGTAACGGGGACTATGAAGCTGGAATGTTCGCACGCGCTGGAGTCAGATCTGTACCCTCTGGACTCTGGATAACCTCCCAGATGAACCGAAACACTCTTCTTAAGGTTGAAGCTAGTCGACGGCAGAACCATCCGCTTGCTGAATGCCAGGACGAGGTTAGGGGATAAACTAGGGGGGACAGGCCTTGGTATCTCCGCTAATTCTGCGAGCTAAACGGTCAGGCTCAGCCTCACCAATGGAACCCAAGCAACTCCTATCTCTAAATTGTCAGAACTCAGAGTCTGAAACGAGCTCATCATCGCGATTGAATCTGTGAGGCAGTGCCAACGGCAACATGCCTAGAAAAGTGGGAGCGTCTGTTCACAACTACAGAAGTCCTAATCCAATTATAACAACCCTAGTCTAGAATTTACACAGAAGCTTTAACACCAAGCTGCGACACGAAATACGAGAAGCTACCGATAACAAAAATCACATGCATAGACAGCGCGACGAAAGCTTGGAATGAGGGGGAATGATGGAGAAGCGAGGGAAGGAAGGGATGGTGCATGAGAGGGGAAAACAGGAAGATGCAACGATAGCCTATAATACAGACAGGAAAGGTTATGAAAGTTTTGTGTGGGCGCGATATAACCGGGGAATGCGTGGGGAGATACATGCTGATTGGGGCGAGAAGAAAACGGGGGGCGAGTATTGGAGCCTAATAAGGGTGCAAGGATGTGTTTATCCCCATTATCAGGACTTGCGGGAAAGTGGACGTAAGGAAGCGGGCAACGGAACTGGCTTGTGCTCTGATGCTACATGGTAGTCGTGGTCTTCTCCACTTCGACCTTTATTCCACAAATATCCTCCGAGCTCGGCCTGCGTGCTGCTCTGAAACCCATTTCCAGGGCATGGTAGGTTGGGGCAGGGCTTGAGCCGCCAGACTTCTCGATATCATCGGAATCTGCGCCAGATGTGCTCCGCCGACCCAAAGGCATTCCAAGCCCGATGCGGATATTTTCCATTTCCACCAAATCTTGCTCGATGTCCATCTCCTCTAGATCAGGCGCAAGGCTGCCAATGGTGCTGAGCATGACGCCGGAACCGAGAGTATTCGTTAGGCGGGTACTCCTTCCGTATGCACCAACAGCACTTTTATGCCTATGGGCTGGTGGCGTGAATGGTGATCCTTGTTGTGTGACCGACTTGGTAGTGAAAGCCGCCATGCCAGTACCTTCGGAGTGCGTGACGGTCTCCGAACCACGCTCGCGGAGGTCAAGAATCTGGCAGAAAGTTAGATGATAGAAGCGGGAGATCATGTGAGATGTGAGATGCATACCAGTCTGCAGGCCAATACGGGAGCTAGCATAACGCTTAGTGGTATGTTAATCGCAGATATCGCTTGACGAGGTCTAGAAGGTGATATGTTAAGATACAGCACCCTGTGAGGGGGAAGGAGCGCACTGAAGGTAGAAGACGCCATTAATCTGTAGATGATGGTCGGTCATGATCAATTCGAAGTACCAAGTTAAGGTTACTCACGAGGTTCGCAATTGAAATCAAGAGGTAGTAAAACACGCCTGGAACATGGGTCGTTTCGCTGGGTACTCAGGACGAAAATAACGCATTCGTACCTTCGCGCAGGAACGTTTGTATAAGTCGGCTATTCGGACCTCCATTGTGGCGACGAATGTAAAAGGCCTTCCAAATAGTCATAAATGTAACCATGGTGTCGAATAGGAGCGGGGCAATCTGGTATGAGAAATTGGAGTAAAGCTTGCGGCATTGTTTAGAAGACTTACGAAGAACCCTACAAAACGCGTTCAGAGATCAATCTGAGAGAAGAAATCGCAATGCGGCTGGCATACCTAAGAGATGTGCAGAATGCGGCTTTGATCTCGGGAGACAAGGACCCTGAGTCTTGTAGGCTGTCAGCCATCCAAGTTGATTTTGGAAAGGGCTTAGAACGCACGAAAGGAGGCTTCAAGAAAGGCAGAACTAGCGAAATCGTTATTGTCATTGTCAAAATTTCCTTTGAATAGAAGAACTTACGCAACATCTGAGTGGTATCAACGTACAGTTGATATGCTACAACACCCGAGAGGGAGCATATGAGGAACCAAAGGACGTAGATATTGCGATTGAAGAAGGCGTAGGTTCGGATGAGGAGAACAGCTGCATATATGCGCGTCAGAAAGCGAAAATGGAGGCTTGGGAAAGGTGGGTACACTCGGATCCAACTTGGTTCCACAAAGCGAGTCCTACTGGGATCTAAACGAGTAGAATCGCTCGTCAGTACGTCCGGGAGTTTAGAAATCGAAAAGCACTCACTCGGAAGATTCTCTGACAAGTCTCAAGAGAGTGATCCATCACAAAGCAGTACAGAAGGTATGGCACGACGGCGATAACCCAATATCTGGAAGCTCCGTAGTAAGCTCGGGTAGAATAAACATTGAGGAGGCTTACCTGCAGAAAAGGTATGCGACCTTGACTGGGGTCCAGTGGGTTCTCCAAACCTATCAAGATGGTGTCAATGTCGTACGAGAATGCGTTTGACTGGGCAATGACACTCACGAAGCGCCACTCCCTCGACAAGCTGATGACCCAGTCCCAAAGAACGACCGCGTCTACAGAGCACACGATGTCAATTCGTGCGCTTCAAGCTCGTAGAAATGAGGCTTACACATGGCTATCGGCGAATCTCATGAATTATCGTGCGATAGAAAGCGAACATGGTTACTCACAGCAAAAGTACACCTGAGTGATGAAGATGAAGTGCTGCGCGGCCTCTAGACCTTCCTGCTCGGCCATGATTGCTGGTGGGGGCGGAGGCCGTCGACGATGGAGGAGGGGAGGAGGAGGAGGAAGCGTTGATGATGACGGAAGGAAGGAAAGGAGGGGCGATGGGCAGAGACAGGCATCTGACCCAAAACGGACACCAAGGCAGCTTCAAAAGAACCTTAAGCTCAATTGCCACCAAGAAGGTGCTTATTCTATTCCGCGCTGAATTAGGATATCGGACTGCCCGATCGAGGGAATAAATAGCTGAAAAATGAAGCTTCTAGCCACCTGCCCGCTCCCTTGGGCTCCGTAGGAAATTGGTTACATGCGCCCGGGTGCATCGTTGTATCTGCCTCGAGGTGGTTACCGACATGGGCCATCGACGACTCCCAGGTTGCAGGAACTCGCAGATATAAAAAAAAATGGATATTCGAACCAGGAAGCAAGACAAAAATGATCGGTTGGCCACGTGGTCGGTTGTATGTCCGAGTTTGCCGCCGGCACTGTGACAACACAACCTTGCTCATGTCCGTCAACGCTGCCGGCGTGCAGCACATTCGCCTCAGGAAGCCAGAACCAGCGAAACCACCTTCTCAGCAGAAGAGGCATACTGGAATTCTCCAAGACAAAATAAGAAGGTACGACGTTTCTCCTTCGTTTCCCGTTGCAATGTCAAGCCAGTCCTCGTAGGTCTGCCAAAGCACCATGGTCCCCGAGTTTCTCCCTGGCAGTCCGTATTCTGCTCCTCGTCCGCTTTTCGGCGGCGATGTACTCTAATATCGATGATTGCGACGAAGGTTAGTATCAGGGTCATTGAGAAGGTGTATATAATAATCGACAATTCGTAGTGTTCAACTTCTGGGAGCCTCTTCACTTCCTTGACAAAGGCTATGGCTTTCAAACATGGGAGACGTCTCCACAATATGCCATACGGAGCTGGTCGTACATTCTCCTCCACCTATTCCCTGCCCGATTAGCTTCCCTTTTCATTGGACAAGACAAGGTACTTGCCGTGCCGACACGCCTCCATTGAATCCCATTAATTGAATGAGCCAGAGACCTGCCTTCTTCGCGGTCAGGATATCATTAGCGGTCATATCTGTCTTGACGGAGGCAAAATTCTACCGGACTGTGTACGAAAAGATCAACGAGCATGTCGGCCGTTACCTATTTTTCATGCTGCTCACGAGTGCTGGAATGTGGAACGCGTCTGCTGGTCAGTCACCGCTCTTTTCCCATCCGATCTTAGCAGTATAACATTTTGGTTAGCGTTCTTGCCTTCTTCCTTTGCCATGTACGCGACTATGATGGCCTTTTCATTCGCCCTCGATCCTCCCAGCAATCTGAAGTCTAGGCGCACCCTCCTCGCCACTGTATATTTTGCAATTGGATCTATTGTTGGCTGGCCTTTCGCATTGGCACTGTCAATCCCGTTTGTCGTTGAAGAACTCACCGTCTATGGGGGTGATCGTGTTCAGCCTCAATCACACAGTACTTGGATGCAACTCAGGTTCCAACGTCTGCTACGCGCAGGTCTAACAGCCGCTTTAGTTTTTGTACGTCAGAATGATATACTCCCTCGTAATTCGCTCACCCACGTCATAGATTCCCGTGATTGGTATCGATTCGCTAGCCTATGGCCGACTAGTCGTCGTCCCCTGGAACATCATCAAGTATAATATACTCGGTGGCTCTGAACGTGGACCAGATCTATATGGCACATCTCCGTGGTACTTTTATCTGCTAAATTTATCGCTCAACTTCAACATCCTTGTACCTCTCGCACTGATATCCCTTCCTGCCTTGGCAATAACCTACCGCTACGACAAAACACGCCTCGGAGTTTACAAACCATCCCCCGATCAAAGTTCTCCGTTTACGCTGTTGATCATGCGTTTGTTGCCATTTTACATCTGGTTTGGAGTCTTGTCTTCTCAGGCTCACAAGGAAGAACGCTTCATGTTCCCCGCGTACCCTCTCCTGTGTCTCAATGCCGCGGTGTCCCTCTACTTGATCCGAGGCTGGCAGGAACTCGTCTTCATCAAGGTCACCAGCTCTCCCTACAAGGTACGTTTGATCCCGCTTACCCTCCCGTTTCACATTCTCATTCCGCGTTCCAGGCCTCTCAATCTTCACTATTCCGTACCTTCACGCTTTCGGTTGTTGTCACCGCCTCCGTCGTGTCCATCTCCCGCATCATCGCGCTCTACTCATACTACCATGCACCCATGTCGATCGCATTCGTGTTCGAGAGCGAGGAGTTACCCAGACTTCTCAACGTTACCGGGCTTCTCCCTGCTCCTCCACCAAATACCCGTCCAGACGAGATGCCTCGCATCGACCTTAGTCCCATCAAGGACTTTAACCTTACCCTTTGCATCGGCAAAGAGTGGTATCGTTTCCCAGGGCACTACTTAGTTCCTAATGGTGTTCGGGTCGAGTTCATCAAGAGCGAGTTCGACGGCATGTTACCTGGTCACTTTGGGGAAGGCGAGATCAAAGGTGCCCCTAAGAGCTCCCTTGCTTCTTTGTGGTTACGACCCGAGACAAGGCTAATTTCACCTACCCTGAATGACCTGAACCGCGAGGCTTTGTCTCATTATGTGAGTTTTTTGTGCTCTCTTCCATCTTCCATTCTCCCTTTGTTCAACCCCTCTCGATCCAGGTTCCTGATGAAGTTTGTGACTATATCGTCGATTTGGACTTCCCACTCCACCCCTCGTTCACCCCATTCGAACCACGATACGCTGTAGACAATGAGACATATGAACGCGTTCATTGTCGTCCATTCCTCGATGCCGCGCACTCTAATATCCTCACACGAACCCTGTGGTTACCAGGAGAGAAATGGCAAAGCAAGAATGAGTACGGAGACTACTGCCTTCTCAAAAATAGAAAGAGAGTTCAGGAGAAAGAGGAAATCGTCAAACTCTCTGTATCCAAGTAGATATACCTGTAAAAAGTATAGATGTCGATCTAAGCCTTGGCTCTGCCCCTATCTGTGTCACCGTTCAAGCACTCAGATTACTTCCGCCTCCACCCTTCTTGACTTCTGACAACTGAACAACTGCGAACATGGAATCGTCTGACTCTGCCCTCGATGCTCTACTATGCCTATCTCCGCCTTCACCCTCGCTGAGCTCGTCTGGAATGACTGTCTCGTTGACGTCTGGCACGATCCCCATATTTCTTGACACTTCAGAAGAAATTGGAACACACGACTTTGAACGCGATGAAGTCGCGTCTGATATCCCTCAAAGCCCTGCTTCGCTATGTCAAGACGCCTTTCTGGACGCGTCTGCTGCTAGTCCTGGTCGGAACCGCGATGATCATCGATTTAGCTGTAATACGTTTGGCCCCGCTCACTCAGACCGGCAGAGTCGCTGGATCTATGAAGCACCCGCTGGCGACCTTGCTCAATGTGTCTCCGTCGCCCCCGATTCTCCTAGAGCTGCCCTCTCGCGAGCCGCCGTTATGAAGGACTCATCCTCCGAACTCCGGCGTAGCTATCGCTTCCCAGCCACCTCCGCCAGCTTTGGACCTAGGCGAGATTCAAAAGACATAGGCCTCAAACGTGATGGCTCTTCCGATAAGGCGTCTGGACAGTCTACTGCTAGCATGCGTCCTTCTAGCTCTCATAGCTTGGCAAGCGACCTTACCACCCAATCGAGCACCACATTGAACGAAATGTCCCCCCAATTACTCTACGAATATACTCCCAGTAACAGCGAGACTCAAACCCTTATGGACGAAGATGATGGGCTGGCGGATGGCCGTCCACTTCAAACCGCTCCAAGTGCCCCTCACAGCACCATCGTAGAAATTCCGCGCACGTCTCTGGAAAAGAGCCCTACTCCTGACATGTCTTCGCCTGTGATGAGTACTCTCGCTCAACATGGAGACATTCCCTGGCTCAAGGATATCGTGGTTGAGTTGCTCATCGACCAGGAAGGCTTTCGTTCTGTTCACCCTGTCTTCGAACTCTCTGGATACTCGACTTTCGCCGGTTCTTTGCACCCCGATGGAAAGGACTGTGATGGAGGCGTCGCTGAATTCATGCCCATCCAGCGACAGTCATTCAATTTTCACTATGCGCCTTTCGATAGCCCCCCAATCCTCCGAAGAGTCACGGTCAACAGAAGGGAAGAGCGGGACTACATCACACGACAAGCCATATTGAACGTGAAGGCGAATGGTGTATACGCTGTCAGAGGCATAGAAACGAACACTTTTTCGGTCCCATACACCAAAGAAGGCTCTGAGCAACTCTACGCTCATGTCGACTGTAAGATGCGTTGGAAACTGGAATATCTTGTGGGAGATAGGCGACTCGAGAAAACGGGAAGATTTATGGATGGGGAGAAGACCTTGACGCCTCTGACATTCTCTTGCTCCCCATTACTCTTGCATCCAAACCAGGGCAAGAAAGTCAAGCTGATGCACCTTGTTCGGAAGACTGTGGCTCCAAAATTAGTGGCCGAGAGACTGGAGCTTCCACGCCGGCTGCAAGGTCCGGCTGGCACCAAACCTGGATACACCGCTCCTGCAGCTCAAGCACCAGGTCCGGAAATGTCGAACGGGGCCGCACATAGGCGTGCATACTCTCAGACACCCGTTGTCCCAAGACCTCACGATAGCACAACTAGTGGGCAGTCCGGTGATCCCGCACACGCCGCTGAACGCTTGCGTGGTCGCCGGAGAGCGTCTTCGGCGGGTGAACGGCCCAAGCCGGCCTCTGGAGTCGAGTCTAGACATATCGTCCCAAAGAATCAGTTGACGCAGATGCTTGACTCTTACAGTGCGATGCCAAGCGGGCCAAAACCTCTTGCTCCTTATCGCCCCAGCAAGCTTTCCGAAGCTTTATGAGTTCTCCATGTAGAGTAACAAGAATGAGATAGAATTCCTCTGAACTGGAATAGTACATCGAATACATAGATGCATGTGGCAAGGTGTCTAGGCACCAAATCCATAGAGCGTGCGACCAGATCGCTTGAGAGCGTACACAACGTCAAGAGCAGTCACAGTTTTGCTGGGCGGAGAGTGCTTTAATGGGGCCGTTGCGACAACGAGGAGAAAGGAAGGCTCACCGCTTGGCATGTTCAGTGTAGGTAACTGAGTCACGAATGACATTCTCGAGGAAAATCTTCAGGACACCACGGGTTTCTTCGTAGATCAACCCAGAAATACGCTTGACACCACCACGGCGAGCAAGACGGCGAATAGCCTATCAAGAAGGCATCTTCAGAGATGAGACGAGAAAGAAAAACGCTTAGACTTACGGGTTTCGTAATACCCTGGATGTTATCACGAAGAATCTTTCTGTGACGCTTAGCACCACCCTTTCCGAGGCCCTACAAAGAGGACGAGCACAACGTCAGAGCCGCCATTTGGAAACTTGAGAGAGAGCACCGAACCTTTCCGCCTTTTCCACGGCCAGACATGTTTCTAAGAGGGTGAAAGTTTGAAGTTGGGAGGTGAGCCGAAGAGTAGTTTGGGTGGCGCTCCGGTGAGAGTTGGGCGAGGTGGTGAAGGGGCGGTGACAAGCCGAATCGCGCAATTTATATCCGCGTCAGGCACGTGATTTTCATGTCACGTCATTGCATGCACTGACCACCCACCCGACTTCCACCAAGACCCCACACACTTTCTAGCAGTATGGCCGTCCGGCATATCACATCGCTCTCAGAGCTCAACAAGATTCTTTCTGCATCAAGCTCTAAACTCACTGTATGTAACAAGCCCTCAATCTAGTGTGCTTCAGTCTTCACTTCGTACCAACTTCTAGGTGATCGACTTTCACGCAACCTGGTCCGTCTTGATGGCTTATATTCACTTGGAGTGCTGACACCAACTTCTGGAAGGTGCGGGCCATGTCACGCTATAGCACCGGTATTCGAATCTTTGGCCAAAACATATAAAGACGTCAACTTTCTCAAGTGTGACGTTGACGCAGCAAGTGATGTCTCCGGCCACTACAGTGTCTCTGCCATGTAAAGGCAGGCTTCAACTACCCAGTAACCTCCATTAACAAATTCCCTAGGCCTACTTTTATCTTCCTCAAGGGAAGCACAAAAGTCGACCAAGTCCGAGGCGCAAATAAAGCGTGCGTATCCTGATGCCTATCTTTTGATACCTTCCTCTGACATGGCATCATCTAGTGCTCTTGAGGCCACTGTCAAGAAACATGCTTCCTCGGCTTCGAGTGCCTTCTCTGGACGAGGCCAGACTCTCGGAGGAGGACCAGCTCCGTTAGACCTCAAAGCCAGCGCACGGTCGGTCACGGACAGTGCGACATCCACAGTCGCTGGGCTGAATACACAGACGAAGGTCTTTCTGGGTCTATTCGGAGCTTACTTGTTTTTCTGGTATTTAAGCTAGGTTAATATAATGCCCTCATATTTGCGGTCCCCCTTGGAGAACAAATCGAATTGGAAAACGTGTCTCGCTAGAAGGAACATCGCGGCAATGACATCGTACTGCTCGTAGATCAAGATACTGTCTCCCGCTCACTCAAAGCCAGTCTAACGAGCCCCACGCTTTCTTCGCCGCGTCTTCCTTCGCCACCTTCTGACTTCTGCCTTGACCCATGCCTCTGATAACGCCATCGACTTCAATGTTCAATGGAGATATTGTTAGACTTTGCTGAACTGGCATCCTCACGACGTACTAATACACTGGACTGTCCAGATTGGCTGGTGGGGCGGACCCTCTTGCGCGGCGTTGTACTCGATTTTGGCATTTCGTTGGACAGCAGTTTGATTGAGGAGCTGCAGGATGCCTGAAGAGGGTGTTGCTTTGGCAGGAGAAGGGGGGAGAGGAGGGGGAGAGGAGGAAGGCTGCGTTGGTCCATACGTCGAGGACGAATTGAGGACTGGCGGCGGCGAGGTGGGTTCGGCACTTGGATTGATCAGCCTGGTGCACCAATGTTGAATGGAGGCAAACCCATTTCTGATGAATATGGCGCCGAGATATGAATGGAAGAAAAAGCAAGTTTCCTGAGGGGATGAACACTGAGAAAATAGGGCGATTGGATACAGGCAAGGATGCACACATGCCTTGGGGGAGTTGACTAGATCTGTCGACTCTTCCGTGAAGACTAGAGGTGACTTGAGGTTATACCACTCCACCCATTTCTCGATTTGACTTGTTGATGTGTACTCATTAATTTTGTCCTGATCTCAAAGCTGAATAATTTTTCCAATGAACTAGGAAGTAAACCGACTTCAAGGGTTTTGGCATCGAGCATGGGCTTCATGGTGAAGCATGCGTTTGTTACGGCTAGGCTGAATACCTTCTCCCCCAGAGTTGCCAGACGTTCGTTGTCTCCGTATTCATCATTCCTCGCGACCTTGACTGATCTATGGGTGTAGACGTCCAAATATAGTCTCTGTTGATTGGACCCTGGTAAGCGAAGCGTAGATACGACACAATGTCAGGATCGCACTGGATCGTCAATCGTAGGAATTGAAGGCAGTGGTTGATGCATTTGTTGGCTGCGTCAAAGGGATTCGTGTAATTAGCTGAGTTGATCACATCGATTAGCAGTTGCAAGCCAGCCTTTTATAACCCTAGGTCAGACACGCGCAGCAGTTGAGCAAACACTGAGTCGTGTTGTGTACACACTGGTGTATTTATAGATCGCGCAGTCAGAGAACTAGAGGCGTGACGCGTGATACTCTAGTTGTGACCGACGCGACTCCCTGTCACTCACACGCTTGACCGACAACCACTTCCGAGGTCGCTTTCATGTCCGGCGACAAAAGGCCTGCCATTCAGCAGCGAGGGCCGACTCCAATTATCCCTGAAAAATATGTCGACGTACCCTCCCAAAGGCTCTACTATCTCAGTCTCGGTCTACTATGCCAGGTGCGCATTGAGTCTTTCAGCATAGCTCCCACTTTGCTAACTTTGTGCAGGCAATAAAACTCATGGAGTTTGGCTGGACAACAGTCACTGGGGGAGACAGCTCACTAGGCCCTTGTCTCAAATGGCTAGTCGTAGATGCTCTGTATTGCGTCGTTCTGGCCGTTCTTCGAATTCCCCGGCTCAACTATGGCAAGGCCGTCATAACACTTCAAATTCTGACGCTTTGGATTGTTGATGGGCTAATGTTTGGTGGATTATCTTTGAATTTGGGTGGGCCATTTTCACGACCAAATACCAACAGTCATCCAAGTGCGTTGCCATGCTTTGCCTCTGAAGGGCTTCAATCTTCAATGCGAAGATGCTTACCTTTTGTATGTCTGAACAGATCAACAAGACGTCCTATCTACCCCAGAACCCTTCAGTCTAGTCGAGTTCCTTTCGCCCGTCACCTTCGGCTTACTTTCGCCTGCTGTGGACAAGGATGCGCATCTCCTTGGACAACATACTGTTCGCATGTCGCCGATCAGTACAGCTCACCTTTACCCCAACGGTCAAACCCATTGTTTATCTTCCCAATCCAGCACAGTCCTCATCCCTGTTCTCCTCAACAATACAAACCCACAGCATCTCAAATATTCAATTTCACCATTGAACGCCCATGAGCAGACCGAGAGGACCGAAATGTTCGACCTTTCAGCGAAGGAATTGAAAGCCATCGAGCAAAGTCGACTTGATGCTTTGCAACTCCTTCGGGTGAACGACGCCTCCCTCAACTCTGACGAGTACGATGAATACGACAACGATGACGACGAAACGCACGATACTTCCTCCCATTCCACGCTACAGTCCTCCCAATCCATAATACACATCAAAGTAACGAAACCTGGGGTGCTTCGTCTCGAGCGCGTATTGGATGGCTCGGGAACGGATGCACGGTTAATGTATCCGTCCGAACTTCGCATTGCTCCTTGCCCAGCGGCTGAATTTTCTCAGTCTAGCGCTGCCTCAGAATCCCCCAGGTGCTTAGGACAAGACCCGGAGATGCCCCTCGGCATCAAGATTTCCGGTGTCTCACCTCTGAGCCTCAGGTGGTCGAAGTCGATCAACGGCCAACGAGAACCCTTCCTTGTTGAAGGGATAGAGGGAGACCACCCGCAAGGCGAGACTCCTCGATTCGCTGTTCAGGAAGTTGAGGTACCTCTCGTGGTAAACCTCGACAGACTTGGACGTCATGAATATATACTTGAAGAAGTCGCCGACTCCATTGGCAACGTTGTTCAGTTATATGCCAATGACCCTGCTCTACGGAGCAAGGTTTCCAGGACATTCGACGTTCTAAGGCATCCTACTGTCTCTTTCAAGTCTTGCTCCGAGGGCCGCCCTGTTTCCTTACTTATCGGCTCGACCTCATCTCTGACACTCGCYGTCAACGACGCCGACACCGCCGATGGACCATGGGACGTAGTCTTGAATTATCAACCTCCCTCGGAGTCTGATMRTGAAAACCAATCACGGCTCAAACCTTGGAARAAGACMTTACAAGTACAACCAGGCGAACGCGACCTTGTGTACCCCGCAAATGCACCAGGACGGTACTCCATACGCAGCATCCAAGGCAGGGTRAGTTCATTGCTTTTGTGTSCTTTCCACGAAGACTTACATGNGSCTACGAAAGTTCTGCTCTGGCGATGTTCTCTTCCCSGAAAGTTGTMACATCGTTCAACGGCCATATCCTACCGCYGAGATCGAGTGGAAGCGAATCCATGAATGGTGAGTTTCCCTMTTTGAWCACTTCACTCACGGACCTRCATACTGAACCCGAGTAGCTCAGGCGATACTGGCGTATCCGCATCAGTTGTCTTCCATGGTACACCACCATTCACCGTTCATTACCAAGTACAACGCGATTCCGAGTCTGCTCGCGATCAAGTCAAAACRTTCAATACAGTTCGTGGAGAACTGACTTTGCAGCCAGAGCGAAGCGGCCACTACGTATACAAATTCACTTATYTGAGCGATGCAAACTACAAGAAAGTCGAACTYAATGGCCCAAGCATYGATCAAATYGTTCACCCMCTTGCAACTGCCGAATTCGCCGATCGCAGTAGGGCTACAAGTTCAGGAAGCAAGAAGGTCATCAATGTCTGTGATGGACCCTCTGTCAATGCTGATGTTGACCTTCGGGTGAGTTGTTCTTAYCCTTAGCATGTCTTCRTTGGGTATTTACACYGRTAATCTAGGGAACTGGACCATGGAATCTGGAACTTCAAGTCGTTGGTCCCCGGAACACTGAGACTATCAGAGTGGAAGGCATCACTCACCCAAGGAAAACTCTCGAGATTCCTATCCCTAAAGCTGTGGATAAGGAAGGTGGAGTATTTGAGGTTGATTTGGGTTCGTCCATTCCATCTTGTTGTCTTCTACMYTCTCTCACAATGGGCTCTAGTTAACATTGAAGATTCCTATGGTTGTAGGCGACCGCTGTCGGTCCCTGGCATCCTGGTCAACGTTAGAAGGGCGAAGGTTAGTAAGGTCAGACTGGAWCATRTATCCAAACACTCATCTTAGGCCTTAGCCAACTGCCAAATTCTATGGCAAAGACAGCGAACGCCGAGTGGTCGTTTTGGAGCAGGAAACAGCCGTGTTGCCTTTACGTCTCGCMGGAGAAGCGGTAAGRCYCCTTCYAAACTTCTTACTCTTTGGRAATTCACTGTCGATTTCAGCCTTGGACGGTCAAATACCACCGCATCGGTGATTCAACTGTGCACACAACTGCCCTGTCGTCACCAAATGCCGAACTTCGTGTTACGCACAAGGGCRTTTACGAACTTATCGATGTAGGGAACACGGCYCATTGGMTTCTGCTTGGTCTGATAAAGTMTCTCTGGACAGGTTTCYGATTCACAATGTCCTGGGTTAATCGTTGATGGCAAAACRTACGAAGTCGATTGGGTACCACGACCATATGCRACACTTTCGCCTAGGATCGAGGCTACGTATGAACCATACAACAACTCGCACATATTGTCCCCCGTTTGTGAAGGAAACAACATGCATGTAGATYTRGATTTAACTGGTGAGTGTCACCRCMTGTAACTTTGTCTCTGCCACSAACANNCATCKTCCTAGGCCGACCACCTTT
Organism: Pleurotus djamor; assembly: GCA_029747585.1. Taxonomy (NCBI): domain Eukaryota; kingdom Fungi; phylum Basidiomycota; class Agaricomycetes; order Agaricales; family Pleurotaceae; genus Pleurotus; species Pleurotus djamor. Next base: position 176,897 of record JAPEVF010000002.1, on the reverse strand, counting down.
CCAGATAATGTACAATATCGCKCAAGACACGGAGAACGGYGGAACYAAACTCCTCGACCAGCCTGTGTTCAATAGYATTCAGCCCCAAACTCGCTTCCAGCTCCACACCTCCCGTCCYGGAAGRATGTTCTATGAAGTCAAGCAAATTGGCGAYGCGGCATATCCTTTGTCTCAGCACAAGAACCAAATCATACCACGTTCAGAGCGACTTCTTTTCGAGCAACAAGTTTCAATACGACCTTCGGCCAGGTTCAAGTCTAGGGACCGACTTTCCTATTGTCTACATGAACTTTTCATCCCATCAGATCCCTCCAATAGCTTGGGCGTCGTTCTTTTGGAAGGTACTCCACCCTTCACGYTGAAGCTGTCGGTGCGAAGCATTGGGACCAGCCACATACATGAAGAGACTGTTGAAGTTCCTTCAAGAGTCTGGCACCTCAGCCTCCCTTCATACAGGTTCAAGACCGTYGGGGCACATCATGTCACCATCCAGTCCGTCCTCGATGCGTCTAAATGCACGCAAGCCAGYCTTGACCCGATGACGACATCGATATGGGTTGATGTCGCGGAGACTGCCTCTATCGTACCCTTCGACAGGAGRACRGATTTCTGCGTTGGAGAGGTCTCACAGTTCCAATTAGAAGGTATTCCTCCTTGGAACATTGGGTACGCGTCCTTCTTTATGTCGCCTTGCATGTTATACCAAGACAAACTCAACAGGTATCGCATGAATGGCAAACCCTATACTCAAGAAGCGAGGACTTCACCGTTCTCCTTGCTGCACCAACAAGCGGGCGAATTCGTCATCACCTCCATTGCTCATCAAAAGCAGATGTGCAAGGCTCCGATAACAGACCTGACTTTCAGTGTGCACCCCTTGCCTTCAGCACAGGTTGGACATGGTAAACGGATTATTCAGGATATCCACGAAGGTTTGTGTTTTCGTTCATGAGCTACGTGCGATCAAGCTAACTTGTCGGTATAGGTGATCAAGCCGAAATCGTCTTCACACTCATCGGTGAACCGCCATTCACTTTCACTTATCAACGCGCGGAGGTCAGCTCCAGGAAAGGTGGAAAGCCGGGTAAGGTCTTGGAGACCCACACGGTGTCCCGACTTACGGAGCACGAGTATTCGATATTTTCCGCATTGGAAGGTCAGGTCCTCCGTCCATTCTCGTGGAACGCGCTCTCATACCCTGTGTAGGTACCTGGACAGTGACGTCTATCTCTGATCGCTACTGTCGATATCCCCAAACGCAACCTGAAGCACGCTCGGAGAAGCAACGGTAGAGCTTTATCCTTCCCAACGCTATCGATGCTATCTTGTGTTAGCCACTTCGAACTACGAGAGGGAGTTCATGGTGCATATGCAAAAGTATTTCTTGCTGTCAGGCATCTGGCGACGACTAGTATATGACTGAATGTACTGTATTTATTTACATTAATGGTTCCTAAGCACAGTTTGGGTTATCAGACTTGTGCAGATGAAATGTAGAACCATTTCGAGACTAGGAGAGGATGAGCGACGATAAAAACAGAAAATATTCCAATACTGACTGGAGGGATCGATAGGAGCTGGTGGGACTCTCTGTCCGGGAGGGATCTTGCCATAGACGGGGTCCTCCATCTTGACGAAGCCAGGAGAGTTGAAGATGGTGATGTTGTCACTATGGTATTGTCAGATCAGATTGCAGAATGTGCGCCGCGAAGACTCACATAGAGAGGTCGTAGCCAGGGGTTTTAGCGGGGATTTCGCCAGTGATGAGGCGTCGCCAGGCCTCATGGCATTCGTGGATGATTTCAGTGGCATATTTCTTGTTTTTGGCCTCTCCTGAGAAAGCGAAGGTGTTCTCGGGCTTTCCATCGGGAATCTTGTAGATCCTATGGTATTGGGTATTATTT
>JAPEVF010000002.1:132586-165404 GCA_029747585.1 Pleurotus djamor | reverse complement strand
ANCAAGTAACGACAGTGATGTAAAGATGGGCGGGTGGCGTAGCGCKSGARGAGCCTACAACCTACGTCGTCTGAACAGAATCTCGTCTGTTCGCCGAGGCATCGAGTCCTTTCCGAACCAATTCAATGGAGGGGGCTTTCCGGTTTCGAGCCTGATGTCGTAGTTCAAGACAACATGGGCCAACATAGTCTTCATTTCACTGGCTGCGAGGAAGCTAAGWGCRAAAGGNGGTTGCATGAGTGACAGTCTAGAATTTRAAATACCATCAAACATACCGTCCTGGGCAAGCATGTCGCCCATGCCCGAAAGGAACATGATCCAACGCGGTGGTAACGATCTGATACTTGGAGACACCACCATCGTCAGGACCGACCATCTTAGCGAAGCGAAGCCCGTCGAATTCAAGAGGGTTTGTGAAGCTCTCGTTCTTRTGATGAATAGCCCAACTMGCGAAGGTGATGAACGTGCCCTGAGGGAGATGAGTTCCATCTGACAGAGTGAGCCCGCCAGCCTTGCGTATACGACGATCAATGACCACTAAGGRATCGWANNNNANTGAGTCAAGAGGAAGATGATGCCGGTAGGTGGGGCGACGTACAMGCAGCGATTCCATCATAGCGGAGGCATTCTCTGATGAAGCTATCGACCTTACTCATTTTCCCGACGGATGTCTTGGACCATCCTTCCTTGTCAACAATCTCCTTGACCTCATCACGAAGGATCTGTTGGTACTCCGTGCGGAATGCAAGATGGAAGAGGGCTTGGGTGAAAGTCTAGGGCAAAATTTAACGACATGCCGTGACAAACAAGTCGAGAACCTACGTTGGATGTGGAGTGGATGGCACCGAAGTTGAGATGKAGGACACGCAATGTGATCCACTTCACGTTGCGCTCATTRGCTGGTGCTGCGTCCATAATCCATGTGATCAAGTCGTTCTGTTGCGRARTCAGGTAAGACGAAGACYGAGTATACCAGKGATTTATTGAACTTACTGGTCGMTCAGATTTATCRGCGTACGGGTCCGCGTCTGCYTCCAAGCGTTGRGCGATCAGAGGKCCAARATGTTTCTGRCATCGCTTGAGKGCTCTGGGCATTGGCGAGAAGAGGTATCCGAAGAGCCTTTCRARYGAAGTAAAYTCATAGCSTCATGRACACGAYGATYAAGTYAACTTACGGGCGAAGGAACGTAGGGAGCACGTTAAGGAAGAATCCGACGGTAAACAACTCCACGGTRAGGTTGATGTTGAGATCCACAAAGTCGGGGTCACGACCTAGCGGGAAYGGTCACCATTTGTCGCAAGATAAGGNYCGAAAAAGACTCACAYAAAGGGAGTCCAACGAAGATACGGTTGGTCACCCTGCAAACRATGTGCAAGACTGAGTCTAAGGCTTGAACRGGRACCCATTCTATGCAAYGCTTGAGCYTSAAGGMAWATTTGAGGGAAAGAAGGGTATCSTACCGTCATATTTAGCTGGGATGTGGTCGTCAAAGGCGACCTCTATCTCGTCTCGRATATCCCCAAACCTGGGGGTCARATTACGAGTAAGAGTTGAGCGGACCACATCGCCGTGATAAGCTATGTTGATGAGTTGACGACCAAGAGTATGTTCTCCTTGCAAAGCCTAGTNNNNAGCGGATMTTTAGAAGAGGATGGCGGGATAACGACGGATATACYAACCTCATTGATCGCATCATGAACAGACACATCCTGTTCGCTCGCCTTGCGGATTTCATCGATCATCTCCGKTTTGTTCAACACGACGGCCCATTTATCCACATAGGGCACGCGGAAGACACCRAACTTGTACTTCTCAATACCCTTCTGAACATATGCCTGTCCGTCTTKCAAGAACTTGTAGGCATCAATGACTGAAGCGATTGAGTTGGTCGATCCAACGGCGGGGATGTGGGATAACTGAYAMATTCCAACMATGAGCRGACAGCATMAAAACGGCGTAGGAAAATGCACRTACATTGGGGGYAGGCGAGGTAATTTTCTTGATTAAATAGAGACTRGCCAAAATTCCGGGCACGAGCAGGCTGAGAGGAATGTCAGAGACGAATGGAGCCGAAGACTCAGACATGTTTGCAGNNNTAGCCATCAGAGCGTGTTCCGGAGTATTGAGGGAATGTATGTATGTCTCTGGTCATCGTTTCCAGCGATTATGAAGAGATCAAAAACAAGACGACCAGTCAGAAAAAGCGGCTCCGAGCAGTAAACGGCTCCGAGATTYGAGTCASTGGGAGCGTTTCCAAGAAGCCAAGAGGGGTCATATCAGACAACGTGTCAATTTGGAGCTCATTCACCAATRGTCACTGGCCCGACTCGGACCAGCAGATAGCATAGATTACACGAGAAGGATAGCGTGATGGAAACTGTGGGGNNCATGGGGCAAACCTTGAGGGCCACACTTNCGCGAACTGAGCGGTATTTGTGACGACTCCTCCGTGGTGGTCTGTGGMCACCCAGACTCCCTATGANCTRCATGCTGAATATAGCCCGTATGCGTCGGAAACGACTCAAACGAGGTCTATTTTATTAATTTTAGCTGGAGGAGGTGCCAGGTTGTTCTGGGACGCTGCGCCCATTGAGTTGGTCTGGAGTCTAGAACATCTCATCAGGGGTCGTCCGTTCTGGGTGTGRGCAGGGATAGGGGCAGYATACCKCCAGGCCTACGCCCACCGCGACGACCAGGCTATGCGAGCACWGAGCAATGTTCCATTGAATCTGGAATGAATRSCCYTTCCTASTTGACCCGATGACCTTTGCGTGGTGGAGGGGTATATAAAGCAMTTGCTCGAGGCTCCAAGTAGACCATCACCTCAACAACCACTACTCACAGYTTGTGTTCGAACACTACTACTCAAATCGCCCTCTACTCACACACAAATCCCCAATAAACATGTACCCTCTCATTGCTGCTCGTCAAAGGGTATGTCTTCCTTGCTTCGTTTATGGGCGACATTCTAACGACATCCRCAGACCTTGTTGCTCTGGGGCGGCATAGAAACAGCATTGATCTCTTATGTCTGGATGAGATATAGACAATCAAGGTTGGTCCTTCGACACCGCTCATGATCGCYTGAAATAGCTAACCCGACTTAAACAGCATGGAAAAGGCTAGAGCAGGCTTAGAAACAGCCCGAGCCCGCCTACCAACRCGGATGTGATTCAGCATCCATGAAACAATGACCACCACACGCACATAATATCTCGTTGTACTTTCTCCAGCGCTACTCGTGTATCATAGACAGAAGTCGACTTTGCGCGCCGACCACACAAATACACATTTTCTGTAATTTTAAAACAAATGAATGTATGATCCTCGGGTCAGATGAATTAGATTGAGGGTAAACCGATCTACTCGTCCGAATCGTCTTCKTCGACGTTTTCTCGCCATAGTTTATACAGTTTCCGGCGATTCGTATCCTTCGTATCTGGTTGACTTGCTGCGTCAAATATGGCACGACAAAGTCCATCCTTGAGCTCAGTCGATGACGAAGTATCACCGGTTTCAACGAGACAGGCGTTTTCCAGTATGTTCGGATACAGGGCCTCGACTTCAGCCAAACGCGCTCTTTTAGGGTTGCGGTCCTCGTCAGAATTTGATGAAGGGGATGTAGAACGGAGAAGAGGTTCAAATAAAGACGACTGGATGCGGGTATACGTTTTGGAGTTTGGCGTTTGGGCAGCAAGGGTGAAGAAGGGCTGCAGTATCGTTTGAAGGGGAACAGGGGATGGAGATTCTGAGGTTTTCATCACTTTCTCGAGTTCTTCGAGGTAAGCGTCGGCTAAGTGGTAGGCCAGCCCAGTGGGAACACGCAGGTCTGAAGGGCTGTAGCAAATTGTGTGAGACTAGGRAGTAGTTGAAGGTGAACTCGCATACCACAGAGGCCCACCTTGGGACAACAGTATTCCATTATGCGTCTCGCAGGCTGATTTGTCCCATTTCGTTCGCAAAAGGAGCCTGAATGAGGCGTTCATATATCGTCGCACTAGCATGTAATATTTGTCGATACTATCGAAGATGTTAGATAGTAATTGAGAGATGAGAGCGAGTAGCAGACCGTAAACGATCAATTCCATTCCATTCACGCACAGTTGTTTCCCAGAATCCACGCAAAAAAGCCAGAGCTTGGTTGGTCGACGTGATCATAAGCAGTAGCTCAGCCAGCTCCGTAGCTAAGGCTTGCTGGACAAGAGGCTTGTCTGACATCCAGAAACCTTCACAGCTTGTCAGCAGCCAGAGAAATACGACATGTAAACCACTTCATACAATAAAAGATCCCTTTCCATAGTTTGTCCATTTCTTCCTTCGATAGTTCATTGCGAGATGGATCAGAGAGGAAGATGGACAAATTTTTTATTGACTTGTCTCGCGTCCGCTTATCTGGATATGCACTTTTAGAGCGGCATCCGTGCGCAGCAGCAAGTCAACTCACCGGTGGACGCCAGGTACTTGGCTAATGGAGGAGTTGATGTCGATATCGCGGTCATTGGAGAAACTTTTTTGGCGCCGGTATAAGCTTTCGGACCCTTATCATGACCATGTTGCTCCAACTGGCTTGCGTATAAATGAAATCACCCTCCTCATCCTCTGGTTTCTACAACCACCCACCACCATGGCCAAGTCTCCTATCACTTGTCACGGTCAGTCGCTGTCTTCGTTGTCTAGCATCGTCCATCTCAACGTCGCCTCCAGTGCTTGATTCGTCCCTCGGAAAGCCTGCAGAAGGCGTGATTATCCGTTTACAGGACCGCGATCCACCCAAACTCGAAGGAGATCCCGATATCTTCAATCCCCTTGGCAAAGGGTGAGTCGATTGCTAGTATAACCGATACATCTTGTACTAATCCGACACAGCGTGACCAACGCCGATGGACGTTGCCTAGACTTGTTGTCCCCCAAGGACCCAAACGTAGAGCCCGTGAAGCTCACTGCGGGCCGAACATACAAGATCATCTTCAAGACGCAGGAGTACTTTGAGCGCACTAATCGCAAGTCTTTTTATCCGTGGGTTGAGGTGCGTGGACTGTATCCTACATTCCCCTTCATCATCGCTCACTCCATGGCCCAGATCTCCTTCACAGTAGAGAATCCCGATGAGCACTATCATATCCCGCTCTTGATCAGTCCTTACTCATATACGACCTACCGAGGCAGCTAGATCGAGCGTGTCAGCACGTTCATTGGATGCGATATGTACGATTAATGAAGTGAACAATATACAATGAACAGAACCATTACATGTCTATAAGGTGTTCTATCCAGCAGGTGTGTAGGATGTAGATGGGATCATGAAACGATGAATGGAAAGCAATGATGCACGACAAGCGCGTGAAATAGTCCGATTACTGGATCAAGACGTTGTTGTACTTGACGCCACCGATGGACGCGCCTCGCATTGACGATTTGACGTTCGCGAGGAAGTGATCTCGGTTCTTGAGGAGTTCCTGGGCTGCCTCTGTTCATTGAGAGAGGTCTTTAGTAAGATTCGATACTACAGATAAATATAGACACACCTTTGTTCAACGGATCGTCTGCATTCGGCTCCAAGAACAAATATTGTAAGCCGACCATCACCGAATTCAGATTCAGAACGGGCTTCCAGTCTTCTCGGAGGATGTTCAAGCAGACATTCCCTTCCAAATCTACGTTGGGGTGGTATATCTGTTGGACGATAATTCCATGAGCGAGGCAAACGGCAACTCCGTGGCAAGACACATACCGTCTGCGTGCATTTCACCTTTGGTGGATCGTGAGGATAGTTCGTGTTGATCACGAAGGAAAAGACGAATGCGCCGCCCTTGTACATTCCTGAGAGCAAATAAGTCAGAAAAACGCGGTATCTCCAAAATGCCAGGGCAAACCGCACCTTCATCGGGGGTGATAGTGAGAGTGAAATTGAGGAGATCAGCGGGATCAGGGAAATTCGTCTTCATTGTGCTTGGAAGGTCAAGCTCAGTGAGATCTAGAATATATCTATGAGCATCACCAGAAATTGAGGAGTCAGCGAGGACGACTGGACGCACCCTTCTGCACTCGTATCTGTGCGGCGCTGGTCTTTGGCTTCTTCTTGGCCGCCGCATCCTCATTCTTCTTCATAGACCATATCTAAACGCAATGAGAATGTAAGCATGAGATTTTGACCCCGAGTGGGGAGGACATACCTTAAGCATGGTGGGCGAGTGTAAGAAACGATGTCAAGCAGTGGTGAGTGGCGGTACAACTCTGAAAGTGATGCTGACTCGAGGCCCGCGTGCCACAAAAACCCTTACCCCGCAAGCGCCCATGTGTGCTACTTTGCCTTTGCACATGGACACTCTGCTTATATAGGCTGCCTTGGACGTGGAAATGCCCATACGCTACCCCCACGACCGCCACCAACGATGTCAGCCGCTACGGACATGAACTTGCCCATCGTCGACCTCGACGTCTTCCTCGCTCAGTCAAATGACTCGGACGCCGTCAAGGCAGAGTGTGCCAAGGTATGTGTTATCAGCACAATCTGATAGGACTGCGGGGGTAAAATATGACTTCATGCCAGGCAGCAGACGCTCTGATCGTCTACGGCGCAGTTATCTTGCACGATTCACGCGTCACAGAGGACGATAACCAGGAATTCCTCGATTTGCTAGAGGACTACTTCGCGCAGCCTGACGCAGACTTGAAGAAAGCTGAGCGACCAGAACTCAGCTACCAAGTTGGTGTTACCCTCGAAAACACGGAAAAGCCTAAATGCGCGGTGGATGAGCCTTGCCTTCGTATTATCGAGAAGCTGGAACCGTCTGAGCGACCCTTGGATATCTCGGCTCACTCACCCGATCCTAAATGTCGTTTCTTCTGGAAAATGAGCGAGAAGCCCCCTTATGAAACTCAATTCCCTGGCTTGAATGCCCCGAATGTCGTCCCGGATGCAGCAAGCTTGAACCAACGCTGGACGCCCACTATGGAGAAATGGGGAAAGTCAATGAAGAACGCGTAAGCTAATTCGCGTCGGGAAAGGGCTGGAGTATCTGACCCTCACAACTTTAATCTGCAGGGTAGAAAACTTGGCCGAAATGGCTGCGATTGGCTTGGGCTTGCCAGCAGAGACGTTCAAGGGTGCTGGAAAATACGGTCCCCATCTCCTCGCTCCGACAGCGTCTGACTTGCAAAAATATGGCCAAAAGGACACCATCCTTGCTGGCTTCCACTCCGATCTCAACTTCCTGACCATTCATGGCCGTTCTCGTTACCCAGGTCTTCATATCTGGGCTCGCAATACAGGCAAACGAATCCCAGTGAAGCTCCCTCCCACTGGACGCTATCTCCTTGTTCAAGCTGGAAAGCAATTCGAACATCTCACTGGTGGACTCGTGAAGGCAGGTTTCCATGAAGTCGTTGTCAATGAGGCGACGTTGAGGGTGCGTACAGACATTCCTGACTAATCTGATCTCTCACTGACACCGTTGATGAATAGGTCATCGAAGAGCGCAAGAAGACCCATCCCACCCGACCCCTCATTCGTATCTCGTCTACATTCTTCTGGCATCTGTCGTCAGATTACGACTTGGCTCCTTTGCCTGGTCTCGAGTCTCGAGCTCGTGGAATGCGAACGTCCGAGGAAGAACAGGATGTCGACACTCTTTACCCAGCAATGAAGGTGGGCCAACAGGTGTCTAAGTATGTTTACGTTGCGTTGCATCTGCTTGTTCGTCCGCTGACGATATATCATGAACAGTGAGCTCAAGCATATTGCCCTGATGGCGTGATAAAATTTCACTGTAGCCGCCATCGAATCCCTTGTTTGCTATGATCGCATCTTCGTCTACGCGTGCTTTCTTGACCTCAGAAGTGACCGATACGGTCTCAATAAGGCGTTAGGAAATTCCACGTATGAATTTATTGGTTGTAATATACACGAATAAAATATTCTTATTCCAAGTCTTGAGAAGGATTCTCTCGCTTGACCAAGATCTCGTAAATTGGGGTCGTAGCCACCATGGAGTCAACGAAAGAAACTGAAGAGATGGCGGAGCTCGCCATTTTGCGGCGTCTGTCGCCATCGTTCGACAATCAAAATCGACATGAGGATATCGTCCAACCGTGGCCAACCATCAGGAGTGATCTCCAGTTGGGCCATAGTCACCGGATGTTGTGGTGTGCGCGGTCGCTTGGATGGTGTGAACCTAGCGAAAACTGTGCCCTCTCCTCTGAGAGTTTCATAACACTGTACTGGCGGATGAGAAGCAAGTTAACAAGGATGTCACGGTAGGTACGCACCACCTTTACTTCTTTCTGAGTGAACCAATACATCTTCCTCTGCATAAACTGCCACGCCCATATTCTCTGTTTCCAAGTGCAAGGTAAGACTGCGCGTAACTGAGAAAAGTCTGGCAAGAACTCACATTGGTAGAGCTACCCATCTTCCGAAGAGCATCCCTCATGTAGTAGTGCTTCCCCCGTATGGATAGTGTTGCTGGAAATTCTGAGATGCCCATTCTAGTAGGAAGATAAATGCCCAAAACATGTGTGCCTGAACTTTTGAAGGACGTACTCAAACTCTCCAACTAAATCTCCGTTCTCGTTAGCACCACGACGAAGCGTCGTAATATGTGACAGAGGATTGAAGCAGTTCATTTCGTTTGAAATATGATACAGTGGTCGGGTATCTTGAGCTTGGGCAGGTGGAATCAATAACATGACGCTGCCGCCAAGTGGTGAAAAGGTATAGGTGACGGGTGTCGTCGGGGCTCTTGCTTCGACATACCTAGAGTATTTTCCAATTTAGCTTTCCAATACGCAAAAACGGGTGCTTGAAACGCGCCTCGGAGGGTCCTCTGGAGGCGTCACGGAAGGTGGTCTGGGGATCCCTAGTTGAGCATACGAGGTGGAGGGATCCAATGGCGCAGAGACAGCTTGCGGTCCTGTGTATAGATCGTCGGGAGTCCAAGACAATACAACATTGTCTGAAGGCGGAGGTGGAGGTTGAGCAGCAACGGAAAGCGGAAGTGACAGAACTGAACCAGACGCGGTTGTCTCGTATGTGAGATGGGAATCTTGTTCCCCTGAGATGGAGAAGCTCGAAGGCAACAGAGGCGAGCCAGATGGAGTGAATGAGACACGGTGGACAGACGTATAGCTACAGCAGATTAGATCATTTTCAAGGTAAACTTGGACAACGATCGAGCAACTTACTCAGGGGGTGGGGAAGATGGGCGCGGAGTAGACATTTCTGAATCTCAGAACAAAGTAGTGTTGCCGCAAAGCTCAAGCTGCTCCGAAGTGAAGCCGGCTTCAGCGCCCAAAATGGTTTTCGGTGCAGCTGAAGCGAGCTGAGCTGCGAAGCGCTTCCACCACGTGTATTCCATATGGACCAAGGTCCCCCTTTTCATACTTTGACTTGTCCTCGTCGTCCGTTCGTTTAAACAATGCATGAGTTCCACCTTACTGGACTATGAATCTCTTCTTGAGTGCACTAGTAGTTTGCTTGACGACGCCCGACATTCCGGCTACCTAAAATGCCGGTGGAATTTTGTGGAAAACCATCGAAAATGTCGAGAAAAAAATAAATTGCAGCCATTCTCCCGAATGTCTGTGTCACTAATGGACGAAAATAACCCCCCATTCTCGACGCAAAATGCCCCAAGTCAAAATGCCCCCCCTCCCCCTCCTCTCAGTCAGCCGTTCATGCCATGGAACGGCCATCCACACACGGCTTATGGCCTTCATCTCCCCGTACTTCCTCCTCCGCCAGGCTATAACGCAAACGGTCCTAGCTACCAGCCCCACGGTCTGACCTACCAGTGGAATGGAGCTCATCCAATGCCCCACAATCCCCAGCAAACGTTTCAATTTGAATTCCACAATCTCACCCAAGCTCAGGGACCCCCTAGCGCCAATCCTCGTAAACGGACTCGAAATCCCAACACATCCTCTGCGCCATCTTCGAAGCGACACAAACACAAGGAGAATGAACCGCCGATCCCCGGACGGGTGGCCCAAGCACCTGCGTCAACTGCCGCCGCCGAAGTGGCAGGTACCGGCGTTGGTCCTTCCCAGACACCTCCTAGCACCACGCCATCCCACCCACTCTTTCGCTCCCTTCAATCCGAGAAGACACCCAAAGAAAAAACGAGTACCAATACATCAACCGATGTCTGGTACTTTGTTTGGCCAGTCCCTTCGCGTTCTCGAGACGACTGCCCCTCGGCTATCCCTGAGGACAAACATTTTGAGGAACGGCCCAAAGGCAGCGATTATCTGACCTGCCGGCTTTGCGTGTAAGTAAAATTTCATCTATGGTCAAACATTCACTAATCTCATTCTTCAGTGGTGCGAAGAAGTGGAGTGTGTGGAAAAATGGTCACGGTCAAGTGAAGAACATCCGCCACCATCTTCGCACCTACCACGCGCAGCAATACTCAGTTGTGGTTCGGAATAATCAGCTTCGCGGCTGGTCCAACGACGAGCATCAAAACGCAAATCGGGACGATGACATCGACGAAGGATTCTCACTGGAAGGCTTTTTTGAGAGATTGGTTCGCTGGTGTGCTGCAACGGATCAGGTATGTTTAAAAATCATGTTAGTCTTGTATAACTCTGATCCCTCTCCTCTGTCTCATTTAGTCGATGAACATTGTGGATAGCGAGGAGCTGCGTGATCTCCTCGCCTTCGTAGGGATCGGAAACCTCAGCAAGAGTCAAATCCCACATCGGACGAAGCTTTCTAAACTCATCGTCAAGGCGTTTCAGGCTAAGTACCTCGAGCTAATCGAGGAAATGCAGGTCAGTCCTACCTCATGCATACTTAGACATCTTATCTCAAAACCTACGCCCCCTCTTCTTATAGAAACCGGAAGCTGGACGCGTCTCATTTACGGCCGATGCTTGGTCTCGTAGCACACTCGAGGGTTTCTTGGGCATCACCGCGCATTACATGGCAAAGGGATCTCGTGGCCGTCTGGTCTTACGCTCTCGTTTGCTAGCGTTTCGTCATATCAAGGGCGCGCATACAGGGAAAAACCTGGCGGAAAGATTCTATGAAGTACTTGAAGACGCGAAGCTATTGGGTAAGGTAAGTCAGTTGGATGAGCTTTCCATTAGGATACCTGAGCTATGGCTTATAGATCGGAGCCATCACGATGGACAATGCATCAAGCAATGATACAATGATGGAGCATCTTGCTCTGATGCTCAACGAGAAGGGAATTGAGTTTGATAAAGATGCAAACCGAATTCGGTGAGTTACTCCTATTGGCCCTATTTTGTGTCCCTAATTCGCGTCGTTGTCCCAGATGTTTCCCCCACGTCATCAACATTGCTGTCAAGACTGGCCTACGACATGTCGGCCACTGCCCCCCAGAGGATACCGAAGTCAGAGACGATGAAGTCTTCGAAGATAACCTCGACGACTGGACCTCTACACTCTTAAACGACGACGATCCGGACGTTGCCGCCCTTCACGTTGACGTGATCTCACTGGCCAGGAAGTTGATCACGGCCTGTCGCGCCTCTGGTCAGCGTCGTGAGGCTTTTGCTGAGACAATCAAGGCAGGAAATGAGGCAGGGGCCTTTGGTGAGCTTCCAATCCGCGTTGTCCAACTCTTACGCGATATGGATGTCCGTTGGTCGTCGACCTTTTTGATGATTGACCGCATGTTGGAGCTTTACCCTGTGAGTTCATGCTATGCGCATCGCTTTGGCTTCATTCCATTAAGACTGACTGGTATATGACTACAGGCAATTGAGAAATTTGCCGCGACCGCCCCAGGCGACATCGACACACTTTTACTCTCATCCATCGAGATCCACCTCCTCGAAGAGATCCACACCTTCCTCAGAATCTTTCATCAGGTTCAAGAGATTGTTTGCGCAGAACAAACCCCCTCCCTATCCGTCGTCATCCCACTCTACAACATGCTCCTCTCTATCCTTGAGAACTTGAAGTCTCGCCTGCCGCGTTTGACACCTGCGATCTCTGCCGCCATCTCCAAGATTCAAGAGTATGTTTCTAAAGCACAGACCACTCGTTTTTACATTCTCGCAATGGCCATCAACCCCGTCATCAAGTTCTCAACAATCCTGGATGCCGACGAGATAAAGAGAGCTCGGAAATGGCTTGAAGACGCCGTAAGTGACATGAATTCTTCCCCATCATTCATAACCTCACGCTTGCATCCCTGCATAGATGCTTGCACATCAGAAGGCTTCCCAACGCGCGAATCCCTCCCCTCCTGACACAAGCATCAGCTCTCCCGCAGCTCCTTTCAATCACACTCATGTCCGTATTGTTTCTCAAGCCGCGAGGAACCAGCGCTCGGGGCTATCAAAGCTCACAAACTTACAACGCTCCTTATCAACCTCATCCCTTGACTCAAACACCAGCTCGACACCAAGCGAGAACGCTTCCCAACCGCCTACGCCGACTCCAGAAGAATTACTGACCCAGGACAAGGCAGTTGTTTCGAGGGAGCTTGAGAAGTGGCTCTCCGCAGGCATCATTACCAATCCCGATGAACTGGATGACTTTGATCTTGTTGAATATTGGAATGTAAGTGATTATCCCATATCAAATTTGGTGCTTTCTGAATCTTGTGACAGTCCCATGAGCACCGTCGCGCCTACCCACTCATATTCAAGGTGGCTGTTGATGTCATGCCCATGCAGGCATCCTCCGTTTCGTGCGAACGTGTGTTTTCATCCGCCAAGGAAACTGATACCCTGCGGCGTTCACGCCTTTCTTCGATGACCATGGAAGTTCTCCAATTTCTGAAGTTTACCTACCGCGCAGAACGAAGAGGGTTATCCTTCACGGACCACTATATTGCCCGTGAGGATGAGCTACTCTCCCTCGACGCGGATCCGAAGGACCTACATCGTTTCGTTGCTGAACGGCGTGAGAGAGATGTTGAGGCTCTCCTTGATGGGACTTTCGGGGTGGTCCAAGCGGGGGAAATCTTTGATTCAGAGTCATAGATTGATATTGTAGTACATACACCATTGATCAATAACAATAGCCCCCCTCGCAATCCTCCTATACCCATGAGCCATACCTGGTATGGCTTCGGAGCTGCTGAGTGAAGCGTTCCATGTTGGGCGCTGAAGCGGACTTCAGCTGTTCAGGGTCGGGAGCTGAAGCGGCGCTGAACTTCGCTCTGCGGCAACACTAGGTCCATGTGCGTGATGGTTGCTGTGTCCTTCGCGCCGCGACCCTCGGCCAAGAACTGAGTGGTGTGAACTGCCTCGACCAACAAACCTCGGGAACAGTAACTTGATACTACTAGGGTATATACGACAAAGATGATAAAGATACGTCTACAACTTCTATCTATGAGGAGATGACCTAAAAACCTACCCACTAATCCCAAAAGCTCTAAGAACACTCTCCAGCTTTACAAGCATCTCATCCCACTCGGCGTCGGCATCAGAGAGTGCAGTGATAGCCCCTCCAGCTCCAATTCGCCAGTGTTCCAGATCAGAAACATGGGACCCCGCAGAAACGTCTTGGTATTTGAAGCAACTTCGTATAGTTACCGACCAGTCTCCAGCACCGCTAACGCACCAGTATCCAAAGACACCAGAGTAGATGCTACGATGATCGTCTTCCAAGTTCTGAAGGATCTCAACACTCCGTTTCTTTGGTGCACCAGTCATACTGCCTACAGCACGAGTGAGTACACAGCCATTAGTGCAAGGCACAATCAGGAACACTAACCAGGCGGTAAACTCTGACTCAACACCTCCCAACCTAGTTCAGCACCCGAATTATCATCAAGTCCAGACGGGAGCTTCCCCTCAATCACACTGACTAACTGCCAAACCGTCTCATACTCTTCAACCTTGCAAAACTGTGTCACAGCGACATCCTCGCCGACGACACCGTGTAAATCGTGACGGATGAGGTCTACGATCATCAGGTTCTCGGCGACTTCCTTCTTGCTACCAGCGAGGAGCTCCTCCGCCACAGTGCGAGTGATTTCGGGCGACTTACGCACTGTGCCTTTGATCGGTCGAAGCTGGCAGACGGTCCCAGGGGGTCGGGAATACGACAGGAAACGTTCTGGAGAGGAAGAGAGGAGGGTGGAAGGATGTAGACGAAGGTAAGCAGAATGGGGAGCAGGGTTGTTCTTACGGAGCTGTTTGTAACGTTGCCATGATGTAGATGTTGCAGAGGGAACAGATGGGAGGGTGATATGGGTTGGTGCTGTCAAGCATAACTCGTAAGAATCGCCTGCGAAGAGGGATTCCTTCGCTTGGTTGATATGGGCAATGTATGTTGATTTGTCAGGTCTGGTAATCGAGGTAGCTTTGGGAAGGGGAGTGGTGTCCGGTATTGGAGGTGTTGTCTTTAAGGCTGACAGTCGAGAAGACATTTCGTCAAGCCATTCATCATCATCCGGAAGCAACGACTGAACGTGGGTTGTACCTTCAATGTTGTCATGGACAATACTGCGCTCGACATATATCAAGTTGACGTCAGGATGGCGATCACCAGATGTAGCCGGTCTGAGAGAAACGTTTAAGCTGTTGACGCCAAGTTCATAGCTCAAATGGCCAATTAATCCGCCCCAGAATGGAATATCGTGGTTCCCACCGTGTGCCCTCCGTCGACGCATGTACGAAGCAAGCCACGTCCAGATATCATGACCGGCAAGTTCTTCGCGGTTCGATTCCGACTCAGTGGAAAC
The DNA here is from genome assembly GCA_029747585.1 of Pleurotus djamor. Lineage (NCBI taxonomy): Eukaryota > Fungi > Basidiomycota > Agaricomycetes > Agaricales > Pleurotaceae > Pleurotus > Pleurotus djamor. Next base: position 150,728 of record JAPEVF010000002.1, on the reverse strand, counting down.
TGTGAGCCAGCTATCGCCAACGAAATACGTGATTTGTGGTGATGAAGGCGTCAGAGATGCAACGATAGAAAAGCGTCCGGGACGCGCCGCGGAGTCGAGCAATGCAAAACGTTTGCTTTCGTCGCCAACATTGAGCAGTTCGCATATGTTTGTGATGGTGTGATCAGGTAGTCGCAAGGTACGCGTGGATACGGTAGGACGTTGAGTTGGCGATGGCGGAGCAGAGTGAGGGTTGATGTTAGGCCACGACGGCCCAACAAGATGTTTCATGGGATGATTCCAGGGCGTAGGAACTCGGTTATTCTTTCGAGCCCAGGCTTGCGCAAGGTTCCAAAAGTTGCAAACGACGTCGAAACCACCTCCATTTGTGCAAACCGACTCGGGATGGTATTGAACAGCCCAAAAGGGTTTGTATCGATGCTTGATTGCCATAACCACTTTGCCGTTTTCCTCACCATCATCAGCCCATCCTAGTTCCTCGATGAGGCTGGACGAGGAAGGGGTTGAACGCACGTGAAGAGAATGGTATCGAACTGCTTGGACCTGGCCTACGGAGGCAAACAAATCGTTTCCTGAGTGATGCACGTTCGAGATCTGGCCGTGCTTCACTGTCTTCAGCCTGTGTAGCTCAGCACCATGTTCCACGGCAAGACTCTGCAATCCCAGGCAAACACCGAAGATTGGAAGGATATGTGTCTGGGGGATTTTCCAGAGATCTTTGACAATCCCAATATCTTGGGGATTGTCAGGTGAACCTGGACCAGGACCCACGATGATGGCGGAGAACAAGTCGAGGTGTGGAAGAAGCTGTTCTATTGTAAGTTGATCGTTCTTGATTATGTAGACTGAGCAATTAGGGATAGAAGAGCGACATAACGACGCGAGGCTGGGTTCTTTGAGTTCTCGGGCGCATGACGAGCAACGACGGTGAATGTGCTTACTTGTGGGCAAAGGAATCGTACGAGTCAACGAGGAGGACGCGGGGCTTGTCTATGGTCATGACGAGGAAGGATGCTTGGATCCGGGTGCTGCATGATAAGTTTTTGGTGGTTTGTTCGTACTCCGTGCTGTCTCATTGACTTGGCCATACCCGATCAGGGGCGCCTGGGAAATTTTGTCCAACCCTGGTCCATGGGTCTCTGACCACCGTGTCATGTCGACAACCGCGACGACAGAGTCCAATGCAACGTTCAGAAGGGTATGCTCGTTGCGTCCGACGACGACGACAAAACCGTTGATGGCTCTTTCTCATTAGCTCAAGTTGATATGCGTCCCCCTTCTCGGAACTTCGAGTTTATCCCCTGCGTCCATCCCCACCGTCCTCAAGCTACTGGACGAGCTTCACAACGCGCTGCAAAGCATCATCTCCTCTGAGGAATCGCTCGGCCCATCGCTCATATCCTATGTATTCTTTCCTCTTTCAACCATTCTCAGGCGAAACGCCCCCTCCGTGATCCCAGACCGAGTCTTGGAAAAGGTCTTCATCTGTCTCGCCGTCATTGTGGATGCTTGGTGGTGGAACTGTGACCTGGATGTATGGGAACAGCTTCTTATTCTGTGTGGATCAGTGGTCACTGGACTTGAGAATAAGGAAAGGCGACGCGACGAAGAGACTGTCACGGCGGCAGTTCAGTGTCTCTTGACCCTCCTGCGCGAGCGCACGATCGAGGATGCTCTGCGTCACACCTACACCCTTCTGGAGGCTGAAAGTCGGCTACACGTGCTACAGGAGCGTTCAAAATCTCCAAAGCTACTTCCGATACTCGGCCAGACACTCAGTGCTCTGTTGGATACCGCCCAATCTCGGTATCTCATATTGCAGACTACATCGCTTCGAACCCTTTCCTCCATCATCAGCCTCTATGCTCCGGACAACCTCGTCCCTTCTGTGCTCCCTGGAGTGATGAGCAGCATGGTCAAGATTGCTCTTGGTACATCTGGGGTTTCTAGAAACGCTCCTGGTGAAGTGGTAGCGGGAGCCCTTCAAGTGATCTCAGATGTGATAGTGAAAGCGATCGGCGATGAAATATGCATCAAGGAAGGTGTAATACGACCCGTAAAGGATCTGGAAGACTTAGCGACACTTGAATCTATCTCCATATCGCCAGGAGGGGAGGTGCCACCACTCATGACTGTGCGGACTGTTGCATGGCTTCAGGGTACTTCCTCACAAGTTCACATTGCCCTCAACTCCTTGAAGCCACTGGTATCTCATGGCAATTCACTGGCCTTGGTGGCTCTTATCAAAACATCAACGACCATACTCCAGGGGACACATCAATCTCTCCCTCAAAGTACCCCTCTCATGATTTCGTTCCTATTATCGCTATCTACACACGCTCTACCCGTGGTTTCGAGTCGAGCACGCGAGTCCCTCGTTACCTTATTGACAACTTCAAACGAAGCACAGCATCGCTTTCTGCAAGTCACCATGCAAATGACGCGAGACAACTTAACGTCATTGCCACGGCTCATTACAACCCAGTCTGACGCAAAAATCGAGTACGCTGCTAAGATCGTCGAGGCGGTTTGTCTTGTAGCGACCGACAACCTTTCAGGCGACAAGACTACTCTGCGTCAGATTCGTGCCAGTGTCGGGACATTACTCGGACCCAGCGGCGGTATCGAGAAGTGGGGTTGGACCCTCCTTTCTGTCCTGGATTTTGTCAAACCTACCGTCGTTGAATACAACGCGGGTGCGTTTCGACTATTGGAGGCTGGTTCAATGGATGGCGTCGCCTTCACTTACATCCCTCTCAGATGTACATCCTCTCGCGAAACGTACGATACTCTGGAACGAATGTTTCACGCACTTGGTCGCGCGGCTGGCGACGAGTGTCTGTTTGCGATCGAATGGTTTGCTAATATTGGCTCTCAAGGCACGAGCGATAATTCTACGTCAGCCTTGTGGTGCGCTTGCCGCCTCATGGAAGGACTGGGAGAAATGTCCCTATTATCTGGGCAGCGTCATGATCCCATGCAAAAGCCTAGTAAACGACTATCTAAGGTGTCTCGAATGCTGGCGAAGAAGTTCGGTGACCTCTGGGACAACCCTATCACCGATCAGAACAGTCTGCCACATAGTAATACCGATGAACAAAAGCCTGATATCGAGTTCGTGCAAGGCGTCGTCCCACTTCATCGCACGCTGAAGCTTGTTCGGGAATCGACGGTGAAGCGCGATGCGCCCTTGGATCAGCCTCACATCCATCGAGCCTTCTCCCTCCAGCTCATCGCTCTCTGTGCAGGAGTCCTGCAGTCACAGTTCTCGCCTCTCCTGCTGTATTCGTTATATCCAGTTCTTCACTCGCTCACCTCGCCGGAAACTCTTGTCTCAGCTACTGGACTAGCCACGTTAGATTACCTCTCTACGTCTATGTCCTACGCCTCACCAACCAATCTTTTGCTATCGAATTTTGATTACGCTCTAGACGGTGTTTCGCGCAAGCTTACAAAACGATGGCTTGATATCGACGCAACCAAAGTTCTTGTTTTGTTGGTCCGGCTCGTGGGTAGCGATGTCGTCGATAAGGCGGGAGACATCGTTGAGGAGTGCTTTACTCGTCTTGACGAATACCACGGCTACGATGTACTGGTCGATGGGTTGGTAGAGGTTTTGGGAGAAGTCATCAAAGCCATTGATGTCGGCAGTCCCCCTCCTAAACACCCAGGCCGTCAAGCAGATGCCAACCAACCCCGTCAATCCATGGATGGATTGTTCGAGTGGATAGCACACCGACATGACCCAGCTTACGAGAAAGACGAGAAAGACTATGGGCCTGCCCCTCGTAAGGCCTGGGGGGAGGAAGGAAAGGATACCCAGGATACCCAAGGAACCAATGACCCCCAAAAATCTGATGATGAAGATTTATCTTCACCTTCTCAGCGGCTAGCCAAGCAGATCGTCGACCATTCGCTGTTCTTCTTGACACACGGCTCTCCCGTCATCCGAGCGCGCATACTCGATCTCCTCGCTTCCTCCGTTCCCATTTTACCACACACAGCTATACTCTCATCGATTCATCAAGCCTGGCCGTTTGTCTTGAACCGGCTGACAGACCCACATGCATTCGTTGTTGGCGCTGCTGCTGCGTTGATAGAGGCCTTATCAGTTCACGTCGGAGCTTTCATGTACAAAAGAATTTGGGACGATGTCTGGCCGAGATTTTCTACACTCCTTGGAGATTTGGATCGTGCAGAAGGAATGGGTGCGCTGGCAAGGCGTGGTGTGGGCGCAGTAGGCACAGAGTCTGCTTACACCCACTCGCACCGTCTTTATCGTTCGATTCTCAAGACTATGACGGCAGCCATTGGGGGAGTTGACCCACAGGACTCTTCATTATGGCAAGTCATCATTGGATTCAGGCGGTTTCTGCACAAGCAAGCACATGAAGAGCTGCAAACGTGTGCTCGGGCTTTGTACCTTGCTGTCGGGAATATCAATGAAGATGCTGTCTGGTTGGTATTAAGTGGCACTTCTACCGTCATTGATTCATCGATGAAGTTCATGTATCAGCCTCAATGGGATATCAGTGATAATGTCGACATTGTATTAAAATCTTTTCAATAAAGAACATGCTCAAGCATCAGCAAGTTTAACCGTAGGAATTTGTAGTAAACCTTCGTGAGTCTCGCTCGTAGAAAGGTAGGTCAATGTCTTCGGTACGTACTGGCGCAATTCCACGCCAGCTTCTTTGAATAATCTCCCAGATGCTTCGTCCCTAGAAAGGTATGTCATTTCATGTTTTCATACACGAAAATTGGGGTGGTTGTCACTTACACCTTGTACGAAAGGTTATACACCACTTCTCTCACACCTGTCTGGATTATTTTCACAGTGCATTTCAAACACGGACATCTGTGTACTATACTTCACCGATGGTTCGATTCCAATGATGGTGGCAGTACTCACGTGTTGCAATACATGGTAGCACCATGGCCAACTCGGTCACGCCCTGCTTCCAGCAATGCATTTTCCTCTGCATGAAGGCACACACATTCATAAGGCGCCTCAGAAGATGGGGCATTGCACCGCGGACAACCCCCTTCATTACAATTTTGCACACCTCGTGGTGTTCCGTTGTACCTAGAAGGCTTTATTAGATGGAAAGTATATCAGAAAAGAAATTGTGTAAACCCTGTGGCTACGATCCGATGGTCACGAACGAGCACAGCACCAACGCGTCGTTTCATGCAGTTGGAGCGATGGGAGGCCAGGGAAGCTAGAGTCTAAGGAGTCCGATAAGTTAGCACTTGATACGTTGTCTATTACATGCGAAAGAGGAATAATCCTCACCATAAAATATGCATCCCATGATGGGCGAAGATGGGTTGGATCCAAGAGATTCAATGCATCCAGGTGCGCGTGGAGAGCTTGGACAGAAGGGAAGGCATTGATGACTTGAATATTGACAAGATCGTTTAGCCCGAGCAGAGGCGAATTGGCTTGATCTAAGTGGGAGGTCCCATCATCTCCGATACGCCGACCAAACGTATGGAAGTCATGATTGGAAATAAAATCTTCCAGTGAACACGGATTGAACCTAAGTGTGCTACAGCATTTGAACCTTACGGTGGTAAAACTTGAACACGAGGCGTACTGATTTAAACGTCGAAAGCGCTCCAAGAGTGGGGCGTCGACGCTCATCAACATGAAAAAGGGTCTTCTGACAAACTTTTTTNATGATTGCTCGAGTTCGGAGATCCATTGTGACGAAATGCGACTGCCAATGGCTTGTTACATGCTGTAAGAGGTCATCTGCGGAAGTGAAGTGATTTTCGTGTGGTATATGGCTTGAATCTGAGATGAGTCATAAATGTCTGTGGAACGATAAACGAGGCGGTAACGGACCACGCTACGAAGGGCGCCAATCAGCTTATAATCAACAGTTTACAGCTCGTATGGAAGCACTTCGGAATCACCAACGCTCACTGGTGTGAAACCTTTTGCCACCAAGTACGCATGAATTGATGTTTTCCCGGAGCCTTGAGGACCAATGATAGATATGAACATGTGGAAAGAAGGAGAGATTTAGACATATAAGCGCTGAGTGCGCGATTCTCGCTTAAGTTTGATTCAATAGTGTGACCTTCTTACGTTCCTTCGCAGCTCGTCTACCAGCCACCCTCTTTTCCTTACTACCCTTCATGTCAGTCGGAGCAGTGGTCCGTAGTTGTTTGACATGGGTTGGGATCAGATATTGGTCTCCCCCCGTCATCCATGTGGAGGTGAGGGGTGGTATGGGGTTCAGTAGTTCGAACAGAGCGTCAATTGACGGTGATGTTGCCTGCAAGGCGAGATCAGATACGGCAGGGACAAGGATGCTTAACCCACATCTAGCGCCAGGATCGCCACTCGCCGTAGGCCTAATGCTCCAGCAAGCGTTTGTTCCGAGTTTCTGGGAAGAGTGGCTATTTTTATGGGGTCCGAGATACAAGCAGAATTGTACGCAGCGATCAGGTGAGGGAGGTGGCTGATAAGGATGGGAGGGTCAATATCGTCTTTACAGACAAACACGATCTTGACTCGTTTGCTAATGAGGTCGGAAGCTTCTTGGTTCATTCGCAAATCCCGTAACTGGGATTCGAGTTTGCGAGTGACTTGATTTATGCCAGTGATTAAGTGCTCTAAGATAACAGGCTTCGAAGGCACCACGAGAGGGTGCACGACAAGGTCGGAGGTGTCAACATCTACTTGCTGGGCCGGCGTGGCGTCTTCATGTTCAGTTTTGCATTTTTTGGGCAGATGGGGTTCTAATTGTCGGATTCTCCTTTTCTTGGACCTACGGGCCTTGTCATTGATGCCCTGATAACTGGAAACTCCGTCAAACGCCAATAAGAGTCGTGCAAGGAGCGCATTCTGAAGATTGAGAGGAAGAGAGGGCCTAATGTCCTATCAGTTTGCGATCCGGGTGTGAGTAGAGGAGAAGAAAGTCACCATTGAACTCGATACGGATTGTCGAGGACGCTTTTAAAGACGACTTTCTTCTCGGGAGCTGAAGACTTCGATGCTCGATTGGAGCCATGTGTATGGGTTTTGGCTGACATGGTGATCAATCTTGGGCGCCTAGTACAGTACTGCCCTTTGACCATATCTGCGACGTGCGGATGTAAGTCATTAATGAGGGGCTTTCAACGTGCCCGAAGGGTATAAAGTCAACGATTGACTTCAGGAGTAATGCATTCGACGGCGAATACCCCCAATACTCGATTATGGCCCCTAAGAAGACCTCGAACTCGGTCATAGTACCCCGCCACGTACTATCCACTTTTTCACCCACTGAGCTCCCAACTGATGAGCGTCTCCTTTGTCTGTAATGGTGTTCTATGTCCTTTATCCTGCTACCTTTTGACCCTTCCGCTATCTCCAGCTTGCTCCCTCGGGCTTGGTATATCCTGCTACGTGGTATACGCGTTTACCCAGTGGGCGTGGATTGCTACACCCTTGCGAAGGACATACCTAACTCTGTTTGGAAACTCCTTCGTCAAAAATCTCGTCAGGCCAATATTATCTTGTTCAGCGCTTCACGTCTACGTGAAGTGGAGCAACAGGAACACCAACCAAATCGCTTTTGGTTTGTTAGTCGCAGTTCACAAGGGATTGGCTCCAGTGGTGTTGACTTCGTCCTTTCGTGTACCGATGGCCCTATGGGTGCATACCCAATCTGCATCTTCTCCCCACATCCATATAAAGTGGTCGCGAACGAAGAATTCAGTCGCCCGCGACTACGAGAATTGGCCGAGAGGTTGTACCGCAAGGTCGACGTGAAGCGGGTTTTCTCCGTTTTCGCTTTCGCACCTGTTTCCCAAGTTTTTGCGGATGAATGGCAAAGGTTGACTGGAATCGCTCAACAAGAAGTATACTATGCTGCTAAGCAATCATATTGCACAAAAGCTAGTCTTCGATATAGACCGCTTCCTCAAGAACTTAAGCATTCGATGCGACTGGCTATGGATTCAGATATTCCTGGCGTAGCTGACCTCTGCTATCAATTTGCCCAAGACTCTGTACGTCTTGCGTCCATATTGTTGGAGGTTATGTTGACACTCGCACAGGCGCCCTTTGTTCTCACTCATGAAAGGGCACTCGATGAGGCTAAGTACCTCGTTTCAAATAAGAAGGTGTGGGTCCACTTGGGTCCAGGAACTTCAGATACGATCGCTTCGATTGTTGCTGTTACAAGAGAAGGCGGTGATGTGTCTTCCATAACCAAGGTTTTCACCGGTGTGGATTGGCGGCGGATGGGATGCGCAAAGCGCCTTACGGCTTTTGTTTGCGAAGAGTAAGCAAACCCCATGGTGTAATCTCTCAACTAACCCCACCGCATTGACAGACTACTCCGCGAACGAAATGCCGTCGTGCTTTACGTAGGTCATGATAACCCCGCTAAGAGTGTCTACTCAAGTATCGGGTTTGTGGGCCTTGGGAAAGATGAAGACTCTATCGACGGTGTGGATGACTGGCTGGAACTTGGATTTGATAGAGAGAGGGTCGAGTTGGGACATTGGTGAATCACTATAATGCTAGGAGGGCCCTGTAATTATAAAGGAGACGGGGCGTCCACAGGTGACCGGTGATTCTTGAGCGCCTTCTTTACCACCAAGTTCTCAAGCGCTGGCGCTTGTTGCCTTCTTGTGGCTTACCCTCTTCTCACCAACTTCTCATCTCGCGTCCATCTCGCCATAGCACTACACTCAACTTCATTGAGCCCATGCTAGAGGTAGAAGAGCTTCCGCCAGCTCACTTGGAATCCTCTGGTCATCGTAGTCTGGGTCAGGCGGAATTGGGAGACACTTTGATTCAGTTTGGAGTCGATGCTACAGGCCATGCTACATTTCGCGGCGGTCAGCGCGTTGCGCTGGGTCTTTTGACTCCGTGTGGATCTAGCGACACTATTTCGGTCGATTCCAATCCCTCTCAAGGAATTTGCGATCCAGGCCTTACCCGCCACGGAACAATACTGAGTGCGAGTGCCCCCGCTGGACGAAATGCTGCTGAACTGAAATGCCTTCTCGGAAATTCCTCTGCGAAACTCAGAGCTGGAACTCTTTTGCTTCCTCAACCTGGGCAATCTCAAGTCACTGGGCACGACCTCACAGCTTTGGAACAAGCCAAACCTCGTGCAAGAGTGGAGGTCGATGTCATCACTGAGAGCGATACTTACGTTGAAGGCGGAACGATAACTGGTAGAGCGATAATCAAAATTCGCAATCGTCGGCAGAAGGAATCAGCTATTATGATTGGAGGCGGGAAGCTACGTGTTATCGGCTTCGAATCCGTTTCTAACGAGTCTACTCGACATATGTTCTATCAACATGCGGCTCAACTCTCTGATATCTCTGCTGGGACTGAGGCGATGTATGGCTCCCGCCTTGACGACGAAGGATTCGCACTGGCTCGTGAAGGCGACTATTCTCTCCGCTTCTCTATGGGTCTCCCGTTGGATGGCGCTTTTGGTCAGTCGAAAGGCACTCTTGTCCTCAATTCTGCCTTAGCTGTGCGTTATATCATCATGATGTATGCCTGTTACTCCGTGGGACTTCTGAAACACTGATCAACTCTTCCTAGCTCGATCAAAGTCAAGGACATTTGTACAGGCAAACGTTCTATCGCACATTTCTACCGCCATTGCTCAGTCTGGCCTCGCCTCAATCCATCTCAGATTCTGGCTCCTGATCCCACTCCTCTATGCTCTTCTTCATCTAAGGGCTTCCTCTTAGGCGGCAGCGGGAAAGTTGAACTACTCGCAAGTATTCATCGCACACATTGGGTGGCTGGCCAGCGCTGCTTTGTTCGGATATGTCTCATTAACAACACAAGTAAAGCGATTAAACGTTTAGGCCTCTCTTTGGTTCGTTCTGTTGTGGTTTTTGTGCCCGATCCTAGTCTGGACACTTCAAAATACCATTCAAATGATATCGATCCCGATGCTTGCCAAACGTCCACATCGCAGAAGCAGGTCGCAGAGTCCTCGCTTGAGATGGGAGGTATCGGTAGTAAAGGCCACGCCAGTGCCAAAGGATGGTGGACCGGTGTGCCCGCTGGAGAGCGATGCACCCTTATGCACTCCGTCCTCTTACCTGTAAGACCCTTCGATTCTTTGTCGTACTTTCTGATCCATTGCTCTACAGGCTGACGCCCTGACGATCCTTCGCTCTCGACTGCTCGAAGTCACATACGAGATCTGGGTCGTCGCCAGTGCAGGTCCTTTAACATCGGACGTTCGCGTAAAACTACCCCTTCGAATTGTCAATTTCCTATCCTTGGACCCACCACCGTGCGCCAATCTCACAACCCTAACGGCTTCCAGAACCGACATCCCGTCTATACCGCACTGTACTCGCGAACCTACACAACAGGACCGGATCCCCGCATCGAGAATATTCGACGCGGGATCAGATCGGTTGAGTCACTCTGTAGATGGCGATATTATCGAAGAAGGGGATGATGGCCAATTGGCTCGGATTCCCTATGACGAAACGGAGCAACAGCTTTACGATAATCAGGTTGACGATCCCGACGACAATGGACTTGGAAATTTGGCTATGCAAGAAGATTGCAATCAGGTAGTGCAACATGCTATCAACTCGGCGAGAGTTGACTCTATGTATGGTGAAAATGCCCTTCGGTTCTCGGACCTCTACACGGCGACGAGTTCTCGAGAAGGGGTCGCTGAGGAAGAGCTCGATCGAATTGAGGAAGATGAAGAGACCGAACTTGATCGTTGTGAAGATACAGTGAATATAAACGAGGAACCCGTTGGAAGCCAAGCCAATGCCAATGAAACTGTCGACCCGCCAAAGGGCTCACTTCGTTTTGGTCCTCGACCTAGTCGACCACGCGGTCCTCCTTCATTTACCGCGAGAGTTCAAGAGAAGATAGACGCTGCACGACTCCGAGGAGAACTGAGAAGTAGCGTTGCCGAACATGAGGAAGACGAAGATATCCAACTTGAATCTGAAGAGGCTTCTGAGATCATACTGGAAGAAGAAGACAACAATCCGCAGGCGATGATGATCCAAGAAGATGATGACACACCAGATCTCTCCACTCGCCTCGAGGATCAACAAGAACCACTACAACAAATGGAAGTAGGAGTGGGAGGAGAGGCTCCCATAGATACGATGATAAGAGGTTCACGACTCCTCCCAATTCCCCCGTCGCTGGGTCTAGAACAACCTACGAGTGGATCAGTGGCTCCTCTTTCTCAATCTCAGCAAAGTGATATTCACGCGCAGCCGCCACCTCGTCATCAAAGCGATGTATGTGAAGAACCCAGCCGTGACCCACTTGTAAACGAGACAAATCGAGGCAAAACACCTCAAGGCGATATACACGCACAGCCGCTACCTCGTCATCAAAACGAAGAACCAATGAAAGTCGCGGTCGATGTGAAAGAACATGATCCACCAACCAATCATCCCCTCCAAAATCAGCGGACGAAAACACCTCCACCGAACTCGGTTCGTCCACCAGCCGAAGAGAGTCCCGTAAAAAAGAGGATTCGCGAAATGGAAGAAAGGATGAAGGCGATGCAGACTTGATGGTGCTTGGACGATCGCAGTGGTGCTATGTCGCGTATACAAATGACCCAGATGGGGAGTACTAGTGATTATGGAATTGTCAAGTAGGACTAACCAGTAATGAATTTCTGGTAATGGATAGCATATACAGCAGCCACTTCTGTGGCTTGCAAATTCACAGAATGAGAATATACATACAACCAACTTGAAGATCGAGGGAATGCAATGCGACCAAAGAAAGGGGGGATTTAAGAGCCAGGGAAACGTATTCCCAATGTTGCTAATGCGGTCAACAAGTCTTTTCGAGCTTGATCTGCGTCCTCGTAGTCAAGGGCGCTGATCGCGAACCGACAGTGTTTTTGAGCCTTTGCGATGACAGAAGGCGTGAGCTCAACGGGTGCCGGTATAATGGGCTTCGGAGCAGCTGCAGCGGAAGGAGGCGGTGGGTATGGTTGTTGCGGTGGTGAAAGTTGTGGTACTACAGTAGGCGCGGCGAAACTCTGCGGTATCGAAGGCGGTGACGCGGCCGTTGCATCTAAATTCACCGGCCGTCGATAAACCGTAGGCGACGCAGGGTCCGCATGAACTTGGAAAGGCGGTGGAGGCGGTGGTATAACAGGCCCACCGATATTCGTGGGCGCCAAGGAGAGATCTATAGCGGAATCGTGTACCTGATGCGTTGGGTGGTTAGGGAGATCGGGGAGATGATGCTGCGGCGTGACGGGGCTGTCAAATGCAGCGCCTGGTGTGAACCGGACGGCTTTGTGAGGGTCTGCATCATGGACGCTTGGGAATGATCGTAGTGAGCGTAAGGCTTCGTCGTCGGTACCGCCTAGGGAACTGGTGTTCCGGTGATGGGAACGGTTACTGGATGCGCTACCGCGGCGTGGCCGATCTTCTTGTATTGGATTTGGTATGGTGGGTATGGAGGGGATGATGTTATCTGTGTCGTCTGCATCCCTGCCCGGAGAGAGATCGTTCCCTGGTGTGGCGGCGGTGCTCCAAGTATCGGGTGTAGCTTCGCCCTGGTTGGGTGTACCGAAACCACCGAGGTGGGAAGAGGATTTAGGCGCTGTGTGTGGGAGGTTGGCCTTGGCGATGTCGTCTGGGGACANTTCTGGGCGGAGGCGAGACGCGATGGATGCTAGGACCTGAGGGCTTCCCGGGGGGTGGAGGAGGGGATGATAGGGAAGCACCGGGAGGGTGAACGGAGGGTGGTTCTGGTAGAGAATGTGGTTCGGGAGATGATTCTGGTTGCGGTTGTCCAGGAGGACCAGGAGTCGGCTGACGCCCTTCCCTAAAGGCCTTTGTAATGTCAACTGCTTTCCACTTCGCATATTTAATCTTGTCTTCGATCTAGGAGACGTGATTAGGACACAAAGTGAGGTTGAGAGGATAACGACGTACGGAGTCTGCGATTTCAGTCTTGGGGAAGACCCTCAGGACCTCCAAGAAGTTGGAAGCTGCAAGGAACTTCTTTGCTGTAGATCTATGAACAAGTCACTATGATGAGTCGGAATAGGGCGATCACTCATACAGACCTGGTGGCTGCCCCTCGACGGTCTTCATTGTCAGCAACAGCAAAGATTCTGAGACCAAAGTTCTCGACATAGGCTGCGCTTGCAGCCTCGATGTCGATAGCATCGTTTGGTCCGATGTCCTTCTTCATATTCTCGAGAGTTCCGAGCAATTCAAAGAGGAAGTTGCGGGATTGCGGATCTTTAGCTTTTAAGGATATGCCGAGCTGAGCAGCATGATATGTGCCTACAGAATGTCAGTTGAGAGCAAGTATGAGAGGTTAATCACATACACCAATAAGCGATAATTGGTTCTTTTGAGACGAGTTCATCTGCGCGTTGGAGATAGGGCGCGATGGATTTGAGGTCTGTTGGTACTGGAGGCAGGCCGAGTGTAGGCATTGGTGGTGGTGGTAGGAAGGAAAGAGGAGAGAGCGGTTATATACCAAGATATGTTGGAGCACAGCCATTTGTATTCCGTTGACGGGACTACGTTCGAGTGATCGAAAGTGGATAATAGCCTCATTGCAACAACGTGGTCATTACTACAATACTTGCTACTACTCCAAGTGGCTAGCCATGGATTTAGGACTTTCACTGAGCCAATTCGCAAATGCGTGTTTATCTTCTGACTGACTCTGAGGCTGCGTGGAGTCTGGCAGCGAATGGAACTCTGCGAGGGCTTTGGAGAGATCGCCGAGCTTCTCCATGATGGCGTCCACTTTTTCCTTGCGACCTTCAAACTTGGTTGCGAGATTCGCAAACTCTGCCTCGCGAGCCTTGCGTTTCTGCGCCTCTTCATCTTCTTCTGCTCCAACGTCCATCTCCTCCGCGTCTGTCTTTGGCTTTCCTGCAGGCAAAGTATCCTGGCGAGTGTTCATCCGTCTCCGCTCGTCCAAGTCCCACGTCATCTTCGGCCCTCTGCCTGCTGCCTGCCTGTTCCCAGCCCCACCCTTCGCCGTTATCCCTTCCATGTCGATGTGGAGCTTGGCAATTTCACTCTGCAAGTCAAGCACCTTGCTCAATCGCGTCCACATGTCCTGGTTACGCAAAGAAAACTCCTTCATCCCCCTCTGGCTACCAGGCCCAATCGCACCCAATACCGCACCAGTGAACGGTTCCCGCAGTTCTTCAGGCATGTACGTTCGTTCATCCTCTGGGAGTCCGAGATTATCCCCCAGCAGATGGCCATCAAGGCCCTCTGTTGGCTCCAAGAGTGAGGGACTGATCCCCGCAGAAAGGTCAACGTTCGGATAGGTGTTCTGTAGCTCGAGGAGAACAGCGTCGTGGGGCGTCGCAATGGCAGTCGTGATGGCTCGCTTCGGCGGCTCATCTGCCACCGGGGGTTCATCTACATCACCTCCCGTAGCCGCGGGCGTTCCCCGTAATAGATCGTACGCGTTCTTGGGCACTTCGTAGTCAGGTTTGCCCCATAACGACTCTGACATCGCACATGAGAGGAGATGAGATGCTTTAGACGCCCAGTAGCGCCAATGGATTATGCTTAGGGGTTAGGTATACACAGGGGTAGTGGGCTACTTCACATCTCCTTCGACTTCACTCGCTTCCTCGAGAGACAGTGCGGAGAAACGACTCGAGCCCGTGACTAGTCCCGATTCATCCTCTTCGTCGTCGTCCTCTTCGTCCTCTTCCTCCCCTTCTTCATCTTCATCTATCTCTTCACTCTCTCCAAGTTCATCAGAGTCATCCGTCGTCTCCTCATGCTCTTCAACATGCTTTGTTTCCTCCACAGCGATCGCATCACGGTCATTGCTCCGAGGTATCCAAATACCATTATCGGCATCATTGGCTTGCAACACCTCTTGCGAAGTGCCAGGCGGCCAAAATGCCCAAGCAATCCTGCCTTCAGCAAGCGCACGAAGGACTAGAGAAGCACAATTCAACACAATCTCCTTGAACCAACATTCGATTCCTACTTACTTGCGTTTCCAGCACGGTTAACATCAGGTCTCGCAGCCATAGCAGTGACCCACGCCTTAGCTTCCGCGTATCCAGTGAGGACTTCCATCGCTGTCCATTTCATGGCCCGCTCAGTGTGAGCCGTAGGCTTGGAACCCGTTCTCCACGTTCGTTTGTCCTCTACCGGGGGCGCTACCTCTTTAGGATGTTGTAGCTGAAGGATACGCTCGAGAGGGAGACGTTCAGAGATATAGTACGTGCAAGCGGCGATGGCTGCCATGCGCGAGATAGGCAAGATAGCAGAAAGGACCTAGATTTAATCGGTGAATATCATTTCGATGTTGCTGCAAGTCGTTCTCTAACCTGCATTTCCATTGGAACATAGTTTGGCATAACAAGTCCAGGACAGTCTACAAGACGAACATCCTGCGTCCAAAATAGCGTTTGGAAATGCTTCGTCTGGATGGAAGTCAGTGAAGTGGACTGGTATGAAACACAATCACATACCTTGCCTGGAGTCTTTGACACGCTGACCCTCGTTCTTCCGAAGAGGGCGTTCAATAACGAAGATTTACCAACATTCGGTTGTCCTTGATCATACCAGTCAGAGTCGACAAGGACTTTCGAGTAACAAGAATACTCACCGATCAATCCAATAGTCACAAAATCTGGCTCCTTCTCTGCCTCTCCCTCTGCGCCATCCTCAGTATGATGCGGTGTAGGCCCATGTATCTCAGTCCCCACTCGCTCGCCTTCCGCCGTAATCAGTTCATCCCAATTTACAAATGGCTTCACCGAGGGTTTCCACTTTCTCAACGCCGCTTCATTCTTCTTCACCTCCTCAGGAGGCTGCAACAACTCCGCATGCAACTCCCGAATCGCACCAACCAACTCTCTCCGGAACGCACTCGACACACGCAACTCCTGCCGATGATGGAGCTTCTGATCTGTCGGTGGAAGTCGTTCCGTTTCGACGTGGACGATACGGACGCCGGGGAAGGTGGAGTTGAGGTAGGACGTCCAGGCGGCTGTTCGTTCGGGCCCGGAGATGTCGACTTTGGTGAGGACGAGGATTACTTTGCGGTTGGAGAGGAATTCGCGGAGGCTTGGGGGATAGTGGACTAGGGGACACCGGGAGTCAAGGAGGACGAGGATGATTTGCGAGATTTCAGTAACTCGCCATCTGAAAGGTTACAACGAGGAAAGATGTCAATATGTGTGATAAAGAGATTGCCAGACACTACCCACAGTTGTCGCCAGACATCGAGGTTGCGTTCGAAATACGACCACGAACTAGGCATCTGAGTCGGCTCTTTAGGTGGAAGCTCGACATCGGTGGGCGTAGATCCTTCAGCTTCCACCTGCTCGCTCTCCTGATTCCGCCATTTCTCAATAAGCTCGTCTGTCTTCTTCAGCCACTTCTGGAAGTGGCCTTCTTCATTCGACTCGACCTCCTTCTTCGTCATATCGAATCGCCACGAGGGTCTCTTCGGACAAGTCAACGCTGGTGGCCTTCTCTGTTGCCGTCCCTCCGTATCACCATCATCAGTTTCATTGGGATTATACTGGAACGTCGGTAACACAGCGGATTCCAAAGTGAGCGGTCTCGTCAACGGAATCGTCGCAGCAAGCGTCTTCGTCGTCTCCAGATACTCCTTAGGGAGTTTGACGAACGCCGATTGGAGTTTGCGAGCGGAACCAACGGCACCGGAGACGGGTGCGAATCTCGACTGCATATTCCGTTTGTGAACCAAGCGTTTTGGTTCTGGAGGAGGCGCATCTCCTCGCTTGGCAGCGCGTTTCGCCATTAACTCGGCGCGTTTCTTGTTTCTGTTTGTGATCTTCTTGCGAGGCATGGTGGTAGCAGTGGTGGTGGTGGTGGTGGTGGTTGAGATGATCGAGGGTTTGAATCGATAATGATCGTGTACTTTATACTTGTATCGTCTTCCGAGCTCAAGCTCATGGCGCTACACTGGAGCTCCGGAACTCGAGTCATCGGGCAACTTTCCTCAAGATCGTTCTCGGTGCAGCTCGGTGCCTACAGAACCAGATAGACAGAGATGAGTCAGCTGCAATCTTGGGGAATACTGAAGGCACCGAGAGGATCGATGATCGAGATTTTCCGTGCCTGTGGTGTTTTAGGAGCCCCCTAAGCTGACGTCAAAACCATAACGAGGGCTGACTGTTGATGCTCACGCGAAACTGCTTACACCTGCTCTTAGTCGCTGACATCGACAGTAATTCCTACTCGTATAAAGATGGTGAATATACGTGGTGAAAATGCAACAACCAACTCCTRGAAACGCTCAGTCTTCCGTCTTTACTACCCATGGCTTCTTCGAAATCCAATTCGCGCAAAAACATCGTCATCGTYGGCGGTGGCGGCGCAGGACAACTACTTGCTTTGACTTTGTCACAGAAGCTGAACCTGGCTACGCATAACCTCATCCTCATCGATCCTCGTCCTTTCCGGATTTTTTTACCCGCTGCATTGCGTCTTGTCACGTCCGACATCGACAACTTGCAAGAGACCGCACTTATTCCGTCTGAMCATTCGTTCGCGGATGGAAAGGGTACCTTCGTGCAMGGAAAAGTACAGGCGATACATAAGAACGCGGGAAAAGGCGGTCGTGTGACGCTGGAATCTGGCGAATCTGTTGAATTCGAATACTTGGTGCTTGCTACGGGGTCGCACTGGACGGGACCCGTCGACTTTCCAGATAATGCAGCGGATGTGTATTCTTTCATTGCGCAAGTCCGCCAGAAGGTCAAGGAGAGCAAGCGGATCGTTCTCGTGGGCGGAGGCTCTGTTGGCATAGGTAATGATTCAGTCGTCTTAGCGCTNNTCATCATNNNGCATACTAATCACCTTTTCTTCCCTTAGAATTTGCTGGAGAAATCAAGGATATATACCCTGTACGTTTCTCGCAGACCCTTATACTTGSTCTAGCGACTTATGCAATCCACCCGTTCACAGGAAACTGAGGTCACTATCGTCCACAGYGGTGACCACCTATTATCCGRCGTGTATCCTATGAAGTTCCGCCTCGATGTTGRGCAACGTTTACAACGCCGCGGTRTCAAGTTGGTACTGGGCGAATATGTCGACGAGATCCCTTCTGGGGATTACACGAGCGTTCACACCCGCTCTGGCAAAACGCTCAGCGCTGATGCAGTTGTAA
>JAPEVF010000002.1:0-132579 GCA_029747585.1 Pleurotus djamor | reverse complement strand
GNTGCAGCGGTGAACCTATAAATATTCAGCTGAAGTTGTTTCCCTTTGCAGTTCCAGACTCGGGGTATCCGCCCTAACACTGRATGGATCCGCAGTTTGGGTGCAGACSTGTTAACGCCAGAGGGCTTTGTCAAAGTCAAACCGACTTTGCAGCTCCTCAAATACGATGACATCTTCGCCGTCGGGGATATCCTCGACATCAAAGAAGAAAAGCAACTTGCCAAAATCAACAACCACGTTCCCGTCATCGTCGCAAACATTTTGTCGTTGATATCTGGCGAAGCCGACAAATTCAAGACCTACAAAGGAAGCAGTGAGATGATCTTGGTGACAATCGGCAAGGTCCGYCGCCTTCCCTTGTTTTGATGACCTGAACGGAGACTCATTATCCTGTCCTACCTACAGAACGGCGGCGCCGCATATCTCGGGGTTTTGTGGGGTATCTTGCTTGGTGATTTTACAGCCAGGATGATGAAATCCAAAGATCTTATGATACCCATCGCCCGTAAAACGTTCAAGTACTAGGTTATTTATCTCTTTGTATCGGTCCTGTAGTTGCAATATTGTTGATATACCCCTTCCCGTAATCAAATATTTTCCTACGGTAATATGTCGTCGCTTTGATTCCGTTTTCGCAATAATGCGCCACTGGCTTATCAGGTTCGCGGGCAGGGCGCCATCAAGACAAGCCGACCACTGCCTCCTGGTGCAATTGACGATGCTTTGATCCATTCTCACGAATTTACGAATCTCAAGACCTCGCAACGATGACTTCAGCTTCTTCTCCGCAGTTACCATCTTCCGGCATGGCCGTCTTCACAGTGGCCTCATCTTCGTTCGACTCAAAACGYCCTAGTACGGCGCGAGCTAGAGARCACTTCACTGTCAAATCCGGGCATCGACAGCATAATCACGACCCAGAGAAGGCTCCTTACCCACTGTCCTACGATAGACCGGTATTAGAACTGTACGTATAAGCAATTCTATTTCCGTCAACTGAGGTACAATGTTCCCAGTGAATCTCTGGATAACACATTCGTGAAACATCTGAAGGGCTCTTCTTCCTTTATAAACTTCAATGATGCTCCCCCAGAGCATACGCTGGATTTGGGTTGCGGGGTACGCTTTCCACCCCTCTGTCTTTGATGTGGAGATGGACCTCCTGTTGCATTTCGCAAGACAGGGACTTGGGTCATAGACGCAGCGAAGGAATGGCCGAACTGTCACTTTGTGAGACTGGGTTGCCGGGTACAGCCATCATCACCATGATTTACCGTGTTCACAGGTTGGATTCGACTTGGTGAGCATCCAGGTTCCGCTGAAGGGGTTGGATGAGAGTATAGCGGAGAGAATCCAGTGGATTCAAGGCAACTTGTACGTGCCTACCAATATCCTCTCCGGACACGCTGACCTTGGCACTTAGTCTAACGACAAAATTACCTTTCGAAGACGATCTCTTTGACCATGTTCACATCCAGTCAATAGCTAGAGGCGTTCCTGAAAACAAGGTGCCGTCCTGTGCTCTGTCGTCACTCAGCTTTCTTCTGACGCTTCCGTAAAAGTGGGGTGTTCTCTTTGAGGTAAAGTTTAAAGTTGTSACGCCGAAACACGGCCTAACTCTGGGGATTAGGAAGTAAATCGCGTCTTACGCCCAGGTGGGTCTGTGGAAATCATTGAAGAGGGTACGTCTGTGTAAGAGTCAATGTTTCGCGCCGCTGAGCCTTGTCTAGACATCATATTTCCCGTCCTTCCGAGATGGTTTACCGCTCCTTTGAGGGTCCGTCCTCGCCGAGCATCGTCGGTACATTTCCCGGGAGGTGCCCTACGTGATCTATCGCCAACTCCGGATTCTTCAAGAGCTTTTTCGTCTCATGACAATTCTCTGCTTGAATCTCTGTATAAGTCTATCTTTGAGTCGCGGTTTATCAACATGAAACCTACAGGTACTCGTTCCCSTCCTAGTCTTATGCTTTCTGCCGAAATACTAACTGATCCCCAAGCTGTTCTACCAAGCTACTTCACGACTTATTTCAGACACGTCGCCTTGGGTCCAGTTCTTTACTTTCCGATGCCGCCTCTACCGCCTCTCCAGCCTCTTCCTCAACAACTTCCTCCGTCTTCGGCCTTGGATACCCTTTCAATCGATTCCGATCCAAAATCATCCCCTTCTCCTTCGTTTGAGCAGGTGGGGTTGAACCGGTCGACCTCCCTTTCATTTTCATCCACGATCTCCTCTTCGTCGAATGCTACGAATGGTACCACGATCTCCTCCATATTTAGCAGCCCGCGACGCACCAATTCTTCCTCATCCACGGCAGACTCAGCTTCCATCGAGTCCAATCCACTCCTGGAMGATGACCCCCCTACTAGAGACCCGACACCTGTTCCATTCCGCCGTTACTACATCGACCGGTCCTTGACCGAGGATTCAAATAGCATATCCACGCAGCCACACGCGCTTTTACAAGCAGAGCAACTGGCTGCACTCAATGAGCGTTCATTGGCGATGCATCTCTATAAAAGCTATCAGAGCGTCTTGGCTTGTCAAGAAGCTATGTGGGAAGAGCTGATAGACAGGCTTAGAAATAAAAAGGACGAACTCAAACCATTTGGATGGGATGACGATGAAGAGCTAGAGACGCTTCAACATCGTTCACGGTTTGACCGGCTCGTTGAACGATACCGAAGGTTTGTCCACACCCTTTCTCTATCGAGACCAGAGTGAAATGATTTMCCCGCGTTGCAGCGATATGAGTGCTCGGATTTCGCTGTGGTGTTCCCTATGTGGCATCGGCTGGCCCTTTCCACCTAGAGAGCCTCTAACCAAAGCTGAGTTGATCGAAGAGGAGCGTATTCGGGAGGGGATGATGGAGGCGCGGAAGTACGCCACTCTGGAGGATCAACAAACCCCGTGTCGTGCTATCCGTGTCCTCGTTGGCTATAAAGCTTCCCTCTGAGGACCTAGCCTTGATTTTATCTTATTCTGCAAAGGATGAACTTTCCGCTTCAACACATTTTACTGTATTCTAGTCTTCTCCTGTATTTTCTGCCGTAGCATACATGATATACCCCTCTGGTTGTCGTTCCCCGAGCCTTGTTCACTTCAAGTACTGACCCACATGGACATTGGAATTGCATTGGAGAAGCGAGCGACGCATGGGCGCTTGTACTGGCGCCTGCAGCGATCGGGGGCGCCCTGTTTGGTCCAAATTTTTTGACCTGGTATTTTTAAGCCTTCGCCTAGGCGCACTCATCGATGGCTGCGTCGTCTTCCAAGCAGCCCCAAAATGTACCCATAACGAAGAAACATAAAGCGCATGCCAAGGCCACAAAAATATCCCGGAAAGGAAAAGGAAAAGAGCAGCAGGTTTTGATCGACACTACGAACACCTCCCACACGGTTGGTGGTGAAGAGGAAGGACCTCTGGCATGGAATTGGGTATCTTTGACGGACACGGCGGCTAGCAAATACCCTCCCATATTTACGAAGGATGGAAGGTGCGCCCTGGTGCAATTCGCTTATTACCTCTGGTCTGATCTTCAATTCCTGGCAGCTACTTCTTTTCACTCGTAGGACCGTCGGTCAAGGTCTATTCGACCTCGACTGGGCAGATCGTATCGACTCTTACCGCACCCTGCCCAGAAGGTAAACAGTCACGGTCGCAGTCGCTGACATGCGCGGTCTTAAACCCCCAGAATGCATTTCAGTTAATCACCGGGTCGTTAAGTGGATGCATCGCTGTCTGGGATTTCATGGATGCGAGCCTACTTCAAATACTTGACATCGAGAAGCCAGTTCTTCATATCTGCATCCACGAATCACTCCGAGGATATGTTTTCGTCACGGCAACGAAAGGCAAATCTGGTATGTACTCTGCATCTTTGTTACGTTGACATTGATTCGACCTTTTCATCTTAGACGATAGCGCGCTAGTCCTACGGGTTCCTATCCAATCTGATACGCCTTCCGTGTCCGTTCAAAAACCAGCTGACATCTACTCGGTGGGTAAAATACGCTCCCCCACCGGCCTGTCATTTTCGCCGAATGGAGATTGGCTTGTGGCCGTCGCTGGACACACCTCCTACGTTGCATCCATTTCCGCGCTTGACTCTGGCTTCACGAAATACGTTTCCCCCGACCGTCTCACTTGCTTGGCGTTCCACCCATCTGAAAATTATTTCGCTACTGGAGACGAGAAAGGATGTATCCGGTTATGGTATTGCTTGAACGATCACCAACCAGTTGATGCGGTGGGCGTTGAAAAGAAGTCACAAACATCATCGTTTCATTGGCATGCGCACGCGGTTTCTGCGATCGCGTTTTCGTCGAATGGGGCCTATCTACTGAGTGGTGGCGAGGAGTCGGTTCTCGTGATATGGCAGCTTCATACTGGAAGGAAAGAATTTGTCCCTCGTGTAGGCGCGCCAATCAACGCGATCAGCGTTTGTAATGGAAATGGCTCTTCGGAAGAGTATCTTCTAGGCCTTACCGATGCGAGCTACGTTTTTGTCAACCCTGCCAACCTCAAAATATCCAGAGTTTATTCAAGAATAAAACTCGGTTGGTGCTTTCCTACTGAATCATTCCGCTGGGGCTAAGCATGTCTACATCAGAATCATCAGGCACCCAAAAGACGATTGGTCGAAATTCCGTCCTGGCACAACATCGTCCCACCTCAACAATTCTCCTCCCCTCATCGCACCCTTCCTCACTCCAAATATTCTCCCCTTCCACTCTCAAACTCGTGTCTGAACTTGAAGTCGCGCCTTCAAATCGAGTTTCTCGACGTGACGACACGCCATGCGAACCTTATAGGGTTGATCATGTTGCCGTCAGCACTTCAGGCGAGTGGATGGCTACCATTGATTCCCGCGCTGGTGACTCGTCTTTTCGACGCGACGTGTGTTTGAAGTTTTGGAAATGGGACCGCAAGTCAAGTTCTTGGATATTGAACACGCGAATTGAAAAACCTCATGCTCTCGCGACGGTGGCGTCGATATCATTCAAGCCCTCCGACAGCGACAACACGGATCTTCAACTAGCGTCCGCCGGCGAGGATGGAAATGTCAAGCTTTGGAGAATCCGGAGTACGCGCGTTACCAAGGGCACTTTCGAAGGTCAGTGGCTTCGTAGCCCTCCCCAATTTTCCCTAATCTCAACGTATTTCAGAGTCATGGGCAACTAGGTCTATATTAAAGTATAAGGATAACCTCCCCACACATACGTCATGGGCACCAGACGGTTCCCTGCTCGCGGTTTCCTTTGGCCCTCATGTGGTCGTATACGATGCTCCCTCAACAACCCTCCTTCGCACCCTTACCACGCCTCAATGTCGGGGTATAGATTCCACATATTTCTTGGGAAAGACTGGGCGATTTCTTGTCAGTTTGAGCGCGACATCTGTTTGCCTGTGGGATTTAATAACTCAGACAGGTATGATATCCTGCTTCGCCACTTTCTTTCTATGTTCACCTCCCATAACTAGCGAAATGGCGGGTACCTCTGTCCTCAAAATCTAATTTCCTTGTTCCCCATCCGACGCAGGATGCCTTCGTCCTCGCAACTGCTGATGGCGACCAACCTACTTCATGTATAAGGATCTTCCGCGCCGACTCACCATCGCCTGTCGTTGCTTCCCGTGTGCCGCATTCCTTCCGCGCCATTTCATGGTCCTCCCTAGGCACACCGTCATCGTCAAAGCTCGTCTTCGTGCTGCTTGGAATCACTCATGCGTGGTCTCTGATCGTAATGGGGAATGATACGAAAACTACAGAAGGAGATGCTTCATCTGGAAGGAAACTGTTTGGGGACCTTGCGCCTCCGAGGACTCTTTTCGAAGACGTCTTCGGCAAATCCGCGTTCGGCCGTACCGAAAGTCATGCTCCTCCTGATGACTCAGGTCACCGACCACGAATGTCCCAAACTTCAATTGTCTCTGATCCTGCATACCAGATGTCATCGTTCGAAGCAGTCTTCGATAAATTTATCAGTACTATAACCAGAACACGCCTCGTGGCGCCGATACCGTCCTCAGAACCTTTGGAGATCACCGAGGACGAAGGCGATCTTCCAGATTCTACTATGAAAACAAGGACGACCCGTGTGGTCGATCGTGCAGAAATGGATGTAATGACACAGCTCTTCAAACGGCAATCTCTTGGAAATCGTCAACCACCACCTCCCTCTAATGGGCACTCATTTCCGTACACCAACGGCAAGACGAACGGTGTTCGACATTCCCCTCTCCCTCCAAACCAAAACGGAATCCTTCCGTCCAAAAAACCGGTTAAATCGACTTCATCTGTAACAGTTGATGATACTTCATCTCCCATGCCGTCTGGCAGGAAACGCAAAAAATCATTAGGCTAACTACTACCTTCATGATTTCGTATTTTATTGATGTCTCGCATTTGCACATTAGCACAAACGATGTATCTCAGCAATCTTCCACAGTTGTGTCCTTAACGCTATAATATATTGTTGTTCCCCTCCAGGCCTTCCAACATTCAAGAAATGATTACGCTAGTCGATACATGTAATTTTACTTTGAAGTGGCTACAAGATATATTAAATGCTCCAAGTACATTAGTAGAAGTCCAAAAAGTCCAAGCATGTATATCAAGTTCCGACTAACTCTCCAGTAGATCCAGTTCTTCGTCGGTTTGAACAGGTGCAGGCATGATATATATTTCACTAGCGCTGAGGAGATGCGCACTTTGCTCGTTACTAAATTTGAGGGAAAGACCGCGATCGATGAAAACTTTCTTGAGTGGCAATCCTATGGCTCTGCGCGTCAGAACAAGGCTAACCACAAGCTGAGGATCATTCGCAACGACATCAACGTATTTCAGTTGTGGTGCGACATGGATCCGACGACGTTCCTCCTTGGGCACTTTATCTTGAGAGGTCGTGGGTCCAAGGGGTAGGCCCGCGCAGTCATATAGGAAGAGGTTTATGACATGTTGCCGCAAACCAGCAATGCGTAGAAAACCGAGTTTGGGCATAGACATAAGCCATTTGATCATTGCGAGAGAACATGACGAGGTCCCGGTGCACTCGATGTTAAAGAGGGTGAGGACCCGTACTTCGGGAAAGCTTCCCGTGATCATCGAATAGAAGGGAGCGTAGTCTTCGCCGACGAGGTTCATAAGCGAGAGTTCACGAATATTGGGCGCCTTGAATTGCTGCAAGACGTATAGCGCGTATTGAAGACTGTAATCCCCAACGACGAGGTGAGATAGATTCGGGAGGACGACTGGCTCGTCGTCGGGAGATATGGGCTTCCAAGAAGGGCCAGCACCGTCCAAGGACAACTTGGACAGACGCGGACATAATCTGAGGATTTCGCGGAAACGATCCAAGGAAGGGGATAGCTCGAGAGGTATTCGTCGAATATCCAGGCGCGTCAGATTGGATAGCGGCGATAGGTTCCAGTCGATGTGGATGCCATTGATAGTGACGTGTTCTACAGAGGGGAGTTGCACCCCTCCAAAGAGGGTCATGGGGATTCGATGTTTGTCTGGCTCATAACCCGCGCCAATCCAGACGTACGGACTTCCACTTCGATGAAGCTCGAATCGCTCAAGCAGCGGCATACTACGCTGCTGACAGTACTCTGAGACTCGGTCGAGGACAACGAGAGCAGGGGGCCAGTTGTTGACGGTCACGACGATGGATCGAATCTGAGAGCCTTTCAGGAGGACCTTGTCGAAGAGTGCTTCCATTTGAGGACCCGTCCATAAGCCCTCGTGTGGTTCGCTGACTCGGATATCAATGGCAGTGGCACCGGCGCGATCAAACCAACAGAACGCTCGAGCATGGGGAGGCTTATCGCGAAACCACACAGACTTCCAGAGTGTCGCGTCTCCGATCGCCACTTCTCTCCAGCGCTTGCAGACCGAGGTCAAGCGTATCCGAGTGCGAATACCAACGTCGGACGAGCCGCCAGCCCAGACAACTTCGCGAATGATGATGCTGATTATTTCGAGGGGGAGGTCGTTGATGCGGAAGAGCTGGAAGTATATCAGGTCCCGACTAATACGAGCCATCACGTAGCGTTTGTGGATGTCTTGCCAGCGATCTGGGGGAACATGTCCATAAAGTGCCTGCATCTCCGCTATGGATTCATCCAGTTGCTTGCATTGCTTGCGAATAACACAGGCGCGCTGCTCGGTCATGGGGGTTGGGAGTGGCATTTTCGCAAGAGAATCAGACATGAATGCCGCGATAAATTGGGGGGAGCCTTCTGCGAACATTATGAGGTGTAGAGCTTTGATGATGGTGTCGAATAATGAGATGAATGCGACGAGAAAAACTGGAATACAAGGCATCAGGACCGCGTTTGCGCGATATAAGACGCCGAGACTGACCTAGCTGATCGGGTTCAACGTAATACCTGGACAGCGATCGTAGAAGCAGAAGCGGGAAGTAAATGGGTAAGTAAAGAAGGGAGAAATGGGTCGCTGAAGGGCTTAAATATGGGCACGCGTCCAGCTTCAGGCAGAGAAAGAGAGCAAGGAGATTGCCTTGCGATTAAGGTGTCTGTTAGGTGATTCTTTGTTGTATTAGGAAGCTGATGCACATACCGCCAGGAGCGTGTTGTTTGTTCTTGTGGGTCCACGCTAAAAATACAAACGCCCACAAGTTAGACGCCTCCTCAAGTCTCCAAAGCGATGATGCTACGTTGTTTTCGTTCTGGCAACGAGGTACGACCGGGCATATAGAGGTCACCGTGGAGGACAAACGTCGCCAAGTGTGCCGTCTTCGTTCGGAATGGGGGTACGTCGAACTTTTTGAGTTGGTGTCGGATATGAATGAAGGAACGAGGAGCCGGAAATGGGGAGGTGGGATGCAAGTTATAGCACACCGAGGCTGCTTTTTAGCTCGAACTGATAAAGCTTCTTTTAGGGACTCCAGTATTCGCTCGGTGGTCAAAATATGGCCCTTCGTGATTGGCGACAAGCCCCGTAAATAAAAATTACGGTCCGAATGGACCATTCCTGGCCCAACCTATTGAGAAAAGGGTAGGTTTAGCGTATTGCGCCTCTGTGCCAGTCAAAGTATTCAGGGAAGGCACCTGGGACGCACATCAAACGAGACAAAGCAAACGCACGACGGGGGACCTAAGAGCGTGATGCCTCGGTCAACCCCGCCACGAACCTACCCAATTGGGTGCTTGGACGTCGCGCTATGTCGTATCCAGGAGTCGCGGAAGTGGGTTGTAGCCACTGTTCACGAAGACCTCGGCTGCACCAGTGACTAGTGGCTGAGTCGCGTCCGACGCGCCAGTGCCTCCTGAACTCTGCTCAAGGGACTGAACCGTCCCTTGGCGTGCATAATTGCACCCCAGATTCGGTCGTGGATTGCTACCCCATGCAGGTAAGTCGTTCGACGTTCCATTGTACCTCTCGTTCCAACTTTGGCTGTTACACCTGCACGAGGCTCGCAACTCACCACAAAGCAAGCCCGGCGGTTTGCGTTTTTTTGATCTCCGCGACTCACTATGTGATATCACAACTGACGAACACTTTCTCTTCTTGAAGGGCTCTTCATTTCGGGGCAGACGTCAATGTAATTCCGTCGACGAGGTATGCCAACTGTCAGGTACAAGCACACCGTTCCCAAAAATTCGAGCAACTGTGGAACTTATCATCTGATAAGATTACGTAACGACCTATAACCGCTTTTTCAACACCTCGATCCACTGGTTTCTCTCTCAGGACACTGGCAAGGTGATACGCAACAGTCGGACATGTCAGGTCACATTGGGCCGAAATCCCTCCGGCCAAGGACAGCAAACGTCGATAGAGTGGCATGCCTAAATATCTTATCCACTCCTCGGCGATATCACGCAATACTATGCCTGAGGGGTAGTCCGGAGATCACCCTCACTTCGGATTGTCACACGTCGGTCACGACAATTTTTAAGATCAGTTACCCACGCCACATGATGAAGGCGGACGTCCCATACTCAATTTCATACTCCGCTCCGGCTGCTCGGCTAAGCGTGACAATTTCTTCAAAAGTTAATTCGACAACCAACCCACCTACAGTCGTTCTGACACCTGGAGTGTGTAGAGATGGACTACAAGACGCTATGATAGAATTTTGGTGGGTAAAGAACGGGAGGAAGATACACTTCGAGTGAGGTTCCGAAGTAAGGGTGATCTCCGGACTACCCCTCAGGCATAGTATCACTTTCACTGCCAGCTACAATGTCTACATAAAACGAGATCACCCAATAGAAGTGGTGCTTGAGCTCGAATGTGGATACTTCGGCTATACATAGCGCAAGCTTCAGGTCCGGTTTGTGGAACCACTTTCTCTCTTCAAGCATCCTAGATCCCGTGCATCAGTCTCATCGGCCCGATTTGAGGAACCTTATAAGCTTTAATCTGCGAGCATAAACCATCCCCTCTCATTCCTCTCATTCTCATCGAACATCCAACAATGGCAACCGTCGTCCTCAAGCGCACTGGCCAGAAGGTCGGTATGCTTCACCCCGGTCATGCAACGATCTGACCCTCATTCATGGTAGATGCCTTTGGTCGGGTGAGTGGGCCCTTCTGACCCTCAGATCTTCGACTAATACATCGATTAGCTTTGGTTTATGGAAGGTATGCCGTCATTTGAATGAACGCGTAAAAGATAGTCATTAACCAGATGTCTCTCGATAGGTGACTAGATCAACCTGCGCAGATGTAAGCTTTTTACCCGATCAACTTGCTCGATCGCAATCCTGAAGACCTCCTTAGACTGTCTACAATGCCATCAAAGCTGGATATCGACTGCTCGACGGAGCTGGTGACTATGGAAATGAGAAAGAGGCTGGTGAGGGTGTCAAACGTGCCATCAAGGACGGTCTCGTCAAAAGAGAGGAACTATGTGAGTATCTTGCCGCTTCGGGTTCGTTATCACTCTCTGAACATCCTCTAGTCATCACTTCGAAGGTGTGAGATTTTGGTACCGTTTTAATGCCCCAAAGGCTCACCTGACACTCAAGCTTTGGAATACCTTCCACGCCCATGACCATGTGAGAGATATACCGAAATATCCTTCGCTGGTAGGCGCTGATCTTCCTTCATCAGGCCAAAACCCTTGCCAAGTACCAGTTGGATCTTTGGGGCATTGACTACTTCGATCTATTCCTTGTGCATTTCCCGATCTCTCTCAAGTATGTGGAGCCTAGTCACCGTTACCCACCTGAGTGGTTTGGAGACGATGGGAAGGTCTACCTACGTGAGTGCGATCACTCTGTACATATCTCGCATGATGCTGATCCGAGTTTAGAAAACACTCCCCTCTCTGAGACATGGGGTGCCATGGAGGAGCTCGTCGACGAAGGTCTCGCAAAGAACATCGGTCTCAGGTAAGGCCTCTTGTCAAGATTTTTAAACCTCAAGTTTGCGTATGCTGACCCACCCCAGTAACTGTCAAGGTTCCATCATCCTGGACGTCTTGCGCTATGCGAGAATTGAGCCCCAAGTTCTCCAAGTGGAGCTCCACCCTTACCTCTCCCAGGAGGCACTCGTCAAGCTCGCGAACACCTTGGGGATTGCGATCACGGCCTACTCGTCCTTCGGCCCCCAAAGCTACGTTGAATTGGGAGCTGACAAGGGCGTTGCGGGACTCTTGACTCTCGATACGGTGACAAAAATCGCTTCTGCGCACGGAAAGAGTGAGTCGGCTGATAGTCATAAGAAATGTAACTGATTCATACATCCCCCAGGTCCCTCACAAATCCTCCTTCGCTGGGCTACGCAAAGGGGATTGGCTGTTATCCCCAAGACGAATGATCCTAGTCGACTGGCCCAGAACCTTGATTGCTGTTCCTTCGACCTCACTGAGGAGCAGTTGAAGCAGATCAGCGCCTTGAACGTCAACCTGAGGGTATGTGCGCTCTCGTCGTATTCACAACTTGTTGCTAACAAGTCACCCGTCGCAGCTGAACGATCCTGCTGATATTGACCCAAGATTGGCTATCTTTGCTTAGGAAGGAAGGACACATAGAAGCTTGAGAAATGTAAACGTATGACGCAGTTTGAGTGAATCATATTTGAATAAGGTTGCTGTGGAATTGGAAGCGCAGCAGGACAGCTTTTGCGGAGTTTGAATTTCATTGGTTTATATTGATCGCTTAGGCGCGTCCCTTTGAATCCAATCTCCCATGACTTCAGCACCAACAACTTTCAAGTTATCCAAGCGAGACGGGCCCACTCGCAGGATCTCATTCCAACAATGGCCAGACTGGGGAACTCTTGCCTCCAAAATCGCGTCTTTGTATGATATTCCAGTTGACAAAGTTGGTGTATCGTATGTCGACGCGGATGGAGACGAAGTGACGCTGAGCTCCCAAGAAGAGCTTGAAGACTTTCGCCTGACGGGATTCCAACCTGGAAAGCTCGCGAAACTGGCTGTTCAAGACTTCAGACAGCCACTTCACGACGACAAGGCCTCCTCCAGTCCGCGCACGCTGAGCCCTAATGATCGTAACACCTTCGGTCCCGGGAATCTGCCCTTTGTAGTTGGGATCGAAGAAGACTGGCAACCACTTCCAATTCCGAATATATTCCTTTCTGACAATCCAATCATGTCGGGAACGACAACTCCCCATGCCTACGTTGAAACTGTGGATGATGAAGAGCCCCCCATTCCGCCCAAGAACAATAGCACATTGGGCCTCGATGCAGTTTCCACCACCGGCTCTAGTCGATTCTCTACCGTTCGGTCCACCATATCCAAAGGCAAATCTAGAGCTGAGCCTGAGTCCGAACTTCGACCCACTTCGGTGGCGCTGAGCTCCTCCAGTGACGGTATCTCTTCCACGGTATCTGCACTTGCGGAGGACACCCCCTCGAAACCACCTGTCCACGTTTACGACAGGGGAAATCACCCTTCCATTAGGTCGGCCTTTCAAGTTCCATCGAGTAGCTCTCGAGCAGCAACATCTCGTGGAGATGTCACTCCTGCTCAGGC
Source organism: Pleurotus djamor (assembly GCA_029747585.1). Classification (NCBI taxonomy): domain Eukaryota; kingdom Fungi; phylum Basidiomycota; class Agaricomycetes; order Agaricales; family Pleurotaceae; genus Pleurotus; species Pleurotus djamor. Next base: position 119,603 of record JAPEVF010000002.1, on the reverse strand, counting down.
GGAAAGTACACCTAAAGCGCCTACTGTATCTCTTGATACGGAACAAGGCCTCGTCCCCAGTCATCAAGAACACGAAGCACCAGACCCGCCTCTCCCTACCATTGACGCTCCTTCCTTATCGAATGATGTCGCGAGCCTCCTGAACACGTTGACGACAGTATTCTCCTCTCATCCCGAATTGTCGGAAAGCCTGCGACAAATCATTCAGAACTCATCAAATGGGACGTATTGGGCAACCCATCGCGAGACCATTACCAATGCAGCCCAGGAACTTGTCAGATCAGCAGAGGCTACAGGTCGCGCTGCTGAAGAAGAAGCAGGTCGTCGGGTCGCAGAAGCCATCGGAAGCATTGTCAAGTCCATTGCCGATGTGACTGGTGCTACGACCAACACATCAGACGTTGCTCCTGCTCCTAGGCCTCCTGGGCCACCTTCGGGCCCTCATCCCCCTCCCCACCTTCCGCCTTGGGCTCGTCACAATAGATGGTCTTCTGGTGCCTGGCGCGGTGACTATGGAGGCGGACCCTTCGGCTATGCCTATCCACGACCACGCTGGCCTCCTGGACCAGGAATGTACCCGCCCCCACCTCCACCTCCAGCACATGACCTTCCACCGCCTCCAATGCACCCTCCTCCACCTCCACCTCCACCTCCATCCTCATTTCCTCCCAGTTGGAGCCGGGATATCGCCCCTTGGAATGACCCCCATGATGCTGCTAAGATGAAACGAGAAGAATCTCGTGCGCAGGTTGAAGCCGCAAAGATGTACTATAAGACCGAGAAGGAGCGCTATAGGCAAGAACGTGAGGAGCGTCGCAAAGAGAAGGAGCGCATTGCCGCATTGAGGCACAAAGTGACAGCGTCGTAAGTCTATAGTATTAGCACTCTTCTCTTTTCAGTAGATGTCTTACTGAATTCGTTTTTGACAGCCCCGAACACCAGAGCGAGGCCAAGGCGTCGACGCCCACTGTGGTTCAGGAAACCCCCGCTCCTGCGCCTCCTCCGCCGCCTGAACCAAGACCCAAAACGCCAGTTATCACTCTCCCTGTGAGCCAAGCTCATGGTCGATATCCCGAGTTTGAGATGTATAGCGTACCCAAGCGACACAACACTCATCTTGGACATGCTCATCCCACCCGACGACCATCCAACGGGGAAACCCATGCTCGATCACTTTCTCGTATTACCAAACGTTTGGCTGACGTGAGTTTTTGGCATCTTGTGTGGAAGTATACGTTGACTGACCATTTGTGTAGATGGGTTTTACTGAGAATGCATACCCTTCGCTTCCTTCGAAAATCAGGGCGAACTTGAATCCCGAACGTTTGGTCCACAAAGACAGCGAAGACGATATTGTGACCACACTTCTGGAGGAGATGCTTGCTACGTCTCCGAAATCCCCCAAGCCTTCCGGCTCTCGTGGTCCTCCAGGAGGATGGGATTGAGATCTTGGTCGATCGGCCTGATGCCTCTTGCAACGATTTTTGGTTGATCTTTTCTTGGTGTACACTATGCGAATTTATTACCAGCGCTACCATGACATGTATCTGCTTCTATCCACGTACTAATTGTTGTACCAGTTACTTTTGGAATGTATGTATGCCTTAAAACTACGAACACAACCATGGACCCTCTAGTAAAACGAGGCGTTGCATTCAACTCTAATAAAGCTTGAGACAGATCGACCCCCACTAATCTGCCGACACCAAAACGGTATCGAACAGGGAAGGCAACTGACCTGTCTTGCTTTTCCATGACCGTAACAGACCCCTCGAGGATGAGTCCCTTTGAGGGCAGGAGGGGCCTTGACTTGGTACATGGGGGGTATGTTCGAAGAAGATCGAAAACGATTGAAGTTGCGAGACAAAGAAAATGAAGAAACACTGTATATTGCGAGAGTAGAAGATGAGGAACACAATGAACGAAAAATTCATCCGCTCGACCTAAATAGGCGCGGGTGAATCGTATTCCCACGCTCAGGAGGCTAAAAAATCTGGTCGATTGGAATAGCACTACGCATCTTGACAAGATTCATGAGTAAAGCATTGGCAGGCATCGGAACATTGTACGTTGAACCCAGCCCGACCAGATACCCATTCAAAAACTCGATCTCCGTCCGTCTCCCCCGGCGTACGTCAGACAGCATTGAGGATACATTTCCCTTCGTCAAGTCTGCAACGCGTCGACACTCCGATTCCAACGCTACACGCGACAATGCCCGGGGGAAGCGACCTGTTGGCAATTGCTTGCTATCGTGTCCTTCCTGAGCTTTCTTGTCTAGCCACTCTTGTGTTTCGGCACGGATCTGGGCTAGATACGCGTCGTAGGCCTCTTGACATACCCGACGCATTATCCGCAAAGATGCCTCCGTCGTGAAAATATCGCCGTTTCGACAACCCATGAGTGCTGTGAGGGGGTTGATGACCGAGTTGACGACAAGCTTACGGCGCATGGTTACTTGCATGTCAGCCATGGGTCTCCAGCTGACGTTGAGAGACTTGAGCATCAGCATTGCAGCGACCGTGTTTCGGAGGGAGCGGTATTGGGGGAAAGCGGGGTCTTCGTGAGACTGGATGATATCGTGTGGGTGGGGGGTGTTTGATTCGCGGAATCCGGTCTCGTAGTTTCGACCGTTAGTATCGGGGACAATTCCAAACTCGATACTACCATGGCCGGCATGAACGACCTGGTTCCCGCCTCTGAGAAAGGCACCATGTGTGTTCGAAGCAAGGAGAAAGTGGGGACGGTGCGCCGGGTTCCGGAAGACGTCTGAAATGAGCTTCTCGTATACGCCCATCCCGTTCTGCAGAAGAACGATGGTAGCATTGCTTGCAAGTCGCGGGAGGAGTTGCTGAATCGCGGGCACGGTTTGGTGTGCCTTGGTAGTGACAATTAAGGACTCGATGGTATTGTCGGGCTCCAGCATACTCGGCGAATCGGAGTCATCAGGCAACACCACCTGAGCTGGTTTTTTCGTCGCTGCTGAGATGCGGGGAATTTCGACAGATTCTCTTCTGAAGCCCTTGGCCGAAGAGAGCAGCCCATTGCTTTCTACGGCGATTTGACCGCCTTGCTTCAAGGCATCCTGACTTTGCGTGTAGCTTTTGTAGACGAGGGTGATTGCATGGTTCGAAGGAAGGGAACGACGCAGGTGGAAGGCAATGAGAGAACCAACGGGTCCAATGCCCAAGACGTGAAAGTGCATGAACAGGAAACAGACGCCTCCGGAACGCGATCAGCCCTCCGCACGTGAGCATCCTCGACCACTTCCTCCGATCCTCGACTTCCATTGCAAACCTCGTGTCGTACCTCGAGGCCTCGACTTCTAGTCGTATGACCAGCACTTCTGCGTAGATGATTGTGCCTCCGCCGGTCGGAGACGATGATTGCCATATCCGCGACTATAACCAGCTACAGGACATCTACTGTCAGTGTTACATCGCACTACCTATTGCGTCCATTTAATAAGAGATTGTGCTACTCCTAGTGATTAGCTCGGCATAAATGAATGACTTAAATGAATGATATATACTGTCCAAGGAATCAATGGTCATCTGCACCTAGGCTTCCCCATTTCACCAGACGAACCGCACCGTCGTGCCATGACTGAACGCGTCGCAGAGCGACGATCGACATGGTGGATCGGTCTGTTCCAACAAGACCCAGACCATTCGACTGGATAACAGCGTCAATGAGGAGAGGGTACCTACACGTTTATGTGGCGTCAGTTCAGTGCGTCGTGCAGTCCTCAAGGAGGGTTCAAATACTCACCAGGTGCCATATAACTCAGCGGTTTTGGAGTGATTGACACTGAGCCAGCCTTGTTCGGCCACTTCACCCCACCACGTCGCATTCCGTTCATCGCTAGTCATGATTACATGTCGGACATCGATGCCCTTACGTTCCATGAGTTCATCCTTAACCTCTTGAACACGGCGAGCAAACGCCGAAATGGGGGCAAAACACTCTTCGATAGGTACGTGCATATCGCGGCACCAGTTTCCGAAGTCACCATGCCGAACATGGATGGAAATGTACTACGGATCACGTTTAACCTGGAGAAGACGAAGAAAGAAAGAAAGGATACGAACTGGGGGTGTTGGTTCGTCTTCGTCCATTCCGATCGTGGCACGGACGTACTTTTCGGCGAGGTCTGCCAAAGCCGTGGTCCAGTACATGTGCGTGCCCACATATCGCCATGCAGGGCTGAAGTCCTTCTCCCACTCAAAGGACTGGTATATACTCCGTTAGTGGATTCATCAAATGAAGGCTCCGCAATGTGATAGCTCACCTGTTGAGCACACACATAGTACAAATAATCAAAACACAAGAGATGTTCATCAGGCGGAAGCGATACTTTGTGTTCCGGAGACGCCAACGGCGTGACCAAGCTCTTTTCTCGGGTTTCAGGGAAAGCCAAACTGGCAAGGCTCCAAAATGTACTGCTTTTGTCGTGCTCGAAGTTGGGTATCATTTTAGTCCAATCCGGGGTTTTGGTATAAGAAATATCTGGGGCGGATCAGTGACAAAGTTAGAAGATGGCCAAGGGAAGGCTTTACCGAGTTTAATGTGCCCTGGAACGGGACTGCGACGCGGGTAGTGCTCATGGTATTGTACGGATTCCCAAAGGTTCCAGCAGCCGATGTCGTCCACTGTTTCGCTCGAGGGGTCTTTCACTTCGCGCCACTCGAGTACGGGTTTGCCGAGGAGGCGACGAAGCCGCGGAACGTCGAAAACTTCCCCGAACGGGATGGGAGGAACCGAGCCACCGATGTGTGAAGGGGTGAACATTGGGACAATGGGTATGCGGTCGGTGATGAGTCCAAGGTATATCAGATTTCCCTAAGAACATAAAATGAATGAGGATGTGTCGATGACGCGGTAAGGCTGGGAACGCACATAGGTCATCACATCGTTTGCTGAAGATCTGTCAATCAACATGCTGGTGAAACGAGATTTTGAAGACTCACTCCAACCTGCTGAAGGCCAAGATGAGATATACTTCAGTTCGGGACGCAAGTTGTCTGTGAAGTGGGTGAGTACAACCATTTCCCATGAAGAACGGACAATGCTCACCCCGGAAGCTTGCAGTCGGCGGCCCCATTAGAGATGCTAAAGGACTTAGGGGATCGAGGGTGACTTGGGTAGAGACATTGTGAGCGACAGTGGGTAGTACGGGAACTGGTGAAGGAGCAGGTTCGGGTTCGAGGATCGTCTGGGGGACATGGGTCGTCCAAAAAGCAAAGTATAGAAAGCCAAGGACAGAAGTAAGGGCCAATGTCGAGCAGGCTGCGATAATGAAGGCTCGTCTTTTTGCAGGTATCGTCGGTCGTCGTCCCCACTGAAGGCTCATGGTCTTGTCATCGATAAAAGTTGAATGGTCGGGCAGCAGCGAGTCCTCTGAGTTTCTTGAGGCAGGAGACATTCAAAGAGAAGGTGGGGGCTTCGGACGACAAGACAAGCCGGACGCAGCGACAGTGAGTGATGGCGCAGGGTTGTTTTGTTTTTCCCCATCTTCGCGCTAACGGACACAATAGTCGGACAAGGCACGCACCCAAACAGGGTCTATTCCATATCGGGAAGGTGTAATACAGAAGGTTAAATAAAGCTCAGCCCGGCAGCCGCGGCTCAGTTGAACTGGTTCCTCCGTTCTGTTTCATCCATATGGGTCTCACTTCCAGGCGGAAAATGTGTTGCTGTTCTCTTGATCCAAATTCCCTGGCCAATGCGCTTTTATACCCCGTCTCATAGTTTTGGGGACATCTCCTCTTCGCGCCAACATGTCGTCGAATACCAGGATGCAAGTCGCGGCGGTGGTCAGCTTCTACATGTGTGCTGCGCTCGTGGTGAGTACTATCCAGGAACTTGCGATATCGTACGATACTCATTGCATGCTAGATGGTCTTTGTGTAAGTCCTGTCCAGCAGGCAGCGAGCAGGGATCTTACATCGCTATCTTAGAAACAAGGCTGTCTTGAATAACGCACCCGATTTACCACTACTATTCCTTCTTTTCCAGTTACTCATTGCCGTGGTACTTCTTCACGCGTCGGCTTTGATCACAAAACGCATCGACCTACCAAAACTTGAAGTCGAAACCGCGAAGAAGCTTGTCCCTGTTGTTGCAGTCAATATAATTGGCTTGGTCTTCAATACCCTCTGCCTGCGCGATGTGGAAGCTTCCTTCTTTCAGGTTCGTGCTACCTTCTTATACTTCGTTGCACTTCATCCATTTACATTACTTTAGATTGCACGAGGTCTCAACCTCCCTCTAACAATATTGATCTCGAGTCTCGTCACCAAATCCACGCCTTCGCAAAGGATAATCGGAACAGCAGCAATCGTTACACTCGGTTTCTTGCTTGGCGTAACACCCTCTTCCTCATTACCAACTACAGCCACACCTTCGCTTCTATCTCTCTTCTACGGCGTTTGCTCGTCTTTATTCATCGCTATTCATGCCGTGCTCATCAAGACCTCACTTCCCTACTGCAATAACTCCGCAATCCAACTAGCATACTGGACTAATCTTGGGTCCGCTGTAATGGTGCTCCCATTCGTGTTTTTCCATGGGGAAACCATCATTCTCCAGAACCTCCTTTCTGATTCCAAATGGAATCCAAACGTCTTTCTATGGGGCACCTTGGTGACTGGCGTGTTCGGATTCTTACTCTGCGTCGCCGGCTTGCTCAGCATCAAGGTTACCAGCCCAGTCACGCACATGTTCTCCAGTGTAAGTCCACCTACTTCCATTGTTCTCCCCTGAATTATCGTGGCTAAAACCGCGTAACTTTGCAGGCGGCCAGATCGGTTCTTCAAACCCTTCTTGGGGTATGGATATTCAGTGATGTCCTCACGGTGTATGTGTCTGCCTCTCTATCAGAGCGAAGTACCTGATTGACACATACCCACAGCAACCGAGCAACTTCTATCATGGTTATTTTGGCGGGAACTATGTAGGTGCTCCTTTTATGTATAAATTCCATGTCATAACGGCTATTTCAGGCTCTTTACATGGGTCAAGCACAAGGAGACAGCATCGGCACCTCCGCGTCGTCCGGCTGACATCGAATCAGGTCCCTCTACTGCCGCGAAGGGTGACGAGAGTGTAGATACAACGATATGGAAAGCACCTGAAAAGCTTGATGAAGATGAAAAGTAGTGTAATGCTATTTGACTCACTTCTCGTAAGTTCGTAGAGAACAATGTTGTGGAATATCATGGACCATCAAATTTAGACCTCGACTCTCGTTCAATTCCATGCTCCATTGTCGAAGCATCAATGGGCCTCGACTTTCGAAAGGCCTTTCGGAGACAAGGTGTCGCTTCATTGCCAGCAACCTCGCCACCATCGAAGTCTGTCGAACCTGTTGGACGTGGGATTTACGCCGCTGCCTACCCGCAGGATCGTATCGAGTGCAGGTTAGTCGAGGAACGAATGTATAGGTACCTCATGGAATGACCACTAAATTTGCCACCTCGTCGCAAGGCGCGCATTGCAATGTCTCCCACCATATGCCAGGTTTTCCCATCGCACCAGTTCGCGGGCCATCATCGATATTCCCATGTCAGCTGTCTCACGTATGGTATGTTCATCTCAAGTGCCATCCCCCTCATGACCTGAGAGAGTCCACATCAAACACAACATATGCGCTGTGCAAGTACGGCATGATATACGTGCAAGGCTGGTGATTGGCTGCCCGACCTAGATTTGAAATGCCCATCGACTAAGCGCCCTAGTCTCAATTGATCGCGCCTCCAATCACCGCGATTCCTCGTCCGTCTCGACTTCCCGTCATGGCATATGGTTTCACCAGTTCTTTGCGAAGTGGTTCGGCTGTTAACCGGTGATCTGATGCCCACAGAAGTACGTACAATCTTCCTACAAACACTCGGATCACACGAATGGACGGCCTGGGTCCACCGTTGCAACTAGATCTTGGCGGGCTAACCACCACTGGCTCGCTTTTAGTTCTGTTGACAGGAACCCAAAAGTAGCTGGGACCTGAGACTGGCTCAACGTTCAAGAGATCGTTATAGTGAGGGCCACGTGTGGTATGGTTCATCAAGATCTCGGCGTCAACACGATACAAGACCGTTGGAGAAACATGCCGTTCAGACAAGAATAATACAAGTTGCTAGCGTAAAATGCTTTCAACAACCCAACTTCTTTCAGACCCATTGCTAGCATGGCCGCTCTTCCCACTCCCCCGCTAGAGTCTGCACCCTTCTCTGTCGGCCATCTCGATGCATCGTTAGGAAGCTCCGATGTCCATACCGACGCCCCCGTGCCATCGCGTTCAAAGACATCCTTTGAGCGATGCATGGGCGACAGCGAACTCTCATATTATCTGCCGTCTAGGGAGAGCGGTGTGAACGATATGTGCGTCCTCTGCTCAGTTTGATTCATCTCTCTTTCTTATATGCGATCGGTTGTAGGTACCTCCATATCGGCTTCAAGGCACCTCAAAGCATCGCAACAAGTGCTAGAGTCAACTTGGTCTGGACGATCCTTCGCAACAGACATCCACTTCTCGCATCAGTCGTTCGTATGAACGACTATGACGACGTGAAATTCATGTAGGCGTGCATACTACATCTTCAAAGAAATACGCACTAATCGCCCATTAGATTCACCCCTCCGGCATCGGCTGACCGGGCCATTGAAGAGGCTAGGGATAATTTCTCTTTCAGCTCCCTTTCGAAAGATGGTAATTTGCCTGTCATGTCCTCGAGACGCCGCTTCCTCTGACGTATGGCTCTGTAGAATTACTCGAACAGTACTTGAACGGGCCTCGGACATTGTCCAATGACCATCTATCCTACCTATTTTTCTCAGTGCCTGGACAGCATGGGAATGGCGATTCACTCCCCAGTCCGCCACTTACACCTCCGCTATCCCGTTCCGCCTCTCACACTGAGCTCAACCCACTTGTCGAATGCAATTGGTTCCTATGTGCCACTCACTTCCTCGGTGATGGCATGGCCCTTCATCAGTTCGCCAATGACTACTTTAGCCTTTTTGGAAGTAGCAAATCGGATGTTGAGTTACAGGCGATCCTCCGCGATGAATGGTCCGCCAATGTGAGTCGATTCTCGTCTCCGTCCAATCGCCTACTGACATGTCGCTTGATTGAAGTCCCCCGTTCTGCCTCCACCAATGGAGGAACGGCTTCCACCTGTTGTTGGCGGACGGTTTCGCCACGCTGTAGAACGCATCGATCACCAGATCAGCCAGGACAAGTGTATTGTATGTCCCTGCATACTCCTCGCCGCAACCAACATTTCTGAGCTTTCCTGACAGGGTGGGCATTCTTTCCCTCGTACTTCCGGAAAGGCTCGTCGGACCATCGTACCTACTGTCGCATTTGAACGCGAAGATACGGTCAAAATCCTCAAGCTATGCAAATCACGCGGCGTTTCTATCTCGAGTGCTATATTCGCTCTATGTAACGTCGCTTGGGCGAGGTTGAACAAAGGGAACCCTGGATTACCCATGTACGTCGTGCCACGCTTCCTTTCTGATCCGTTTGTCTTACTATCAAGGCAGGATGATGTATTCTGCGTTGAACATCCGACCTTACCTTGTGACCAACAAATTGGGCTCGGAGTCCTACTGGTTCCTTGCGATTGGTTACTTCAACGTCGTTTTGCCTTCCTTCCTCCCAATCACTGAAGTGGAAAGGACGTTCTGGCATCGAGCCCGCATCGCCAAGGACCAGAGCACGCGAGCAGCCAAGAATCCGATGGTTGTCTCTCGGAGTCGTCTGACAGCCTCCGAACGTGGCGAACGCGCCAAGGGTTGGGCGAAAGAAGACGACGCGAAGGCTAATGGTACCTGGAAAGCGCCTATACCGAAAGCAAAGCCTACCAATACGAAGCCCCCTTCAGTTGCTACGATCGGACTATCTTTGCTTGGAAATTTGGATGGGATTTACAAACACAGTAATTTCCCCGATATCTCTCTCCATACATTGACGACTGGCTCCCGTCAGCGACCAGGTGGCATGCTGCTATTTGGGTATACCTTTGCTGGTAAGCTCTGGCTGAGCCTTGGTTATGATGAGAATGGATTCGAGGCTGAGATGGTGCAAACCTTTTGGAAGAATGTGGTCGATGGGGTCACGGAGTTTCTTTCGCGATAGAATTTGACTTTATTTTATTACGTAATGCTAATCGAACCCTGCTCTTTAGTCTGAAGCCTTGCGTGGGGCCTGACACATTTTAGTGGCTCCTGCAGGAACCTGAACGGTTTTTCAATTTGGTCCCCTTGGACGTCAAAGAAAATGGTCAACGTTCAGCACTCGGTGGTTTCTTCGGTACAATGTCTCTGTCAACGCCTTCACCAGATGTTCGAAGCCCAGGTATTTCTAAGGATACTTCCTTTGGCCGACAATTGGGGGACAGCGAGTTGGCTTATTATTTACCGTCTCGCCAAAATGGGGTCAATGATTTGTGCGTTGTGTCCATCTTCTCGTCGATTTATCGTGTTTCATGGCGAGACTTGCAACCTAGGTACCTCGATGTGGGGTTTCGCTGTCCAAAGGTCATAGCTACCCATGCCCGTGTTTCACTGGCTTGGGCCTTCCTTCGTCTCAGACACCCGATGCTCGCGTCAATGGTTGAAATGCGCGACTATGACAATGTCAGGTTCCTGTATGTGATGTTTAGCCACCCCTTCGCGTCTTGATTAACGAAACCCACCTAGCCTTTCCCCTCCGAGGACGGTCGAGCACGCGCTCAATGATGCTAGGCAGAATATGTGCTTTACATCCCTGGAGAAAGATGGTGGGTGTAATGACCACGGAACATCAAAGCCACTCGCTGAGGCCTCCTTCTAGATTTATCCAATCTTTTTCTAAATGGGCCCCGAACTCTGTCTGATCGACGCCTATCCTACCTCTTCTTTTCAGTCTCTGAAGGGCAACGAGAGACGGGCGACTCCTCAATAAACTCTGGACCACACCCCATCGTAGAGTGCCAATTCTTCCTCTGCAGTACCCACTTCATCAGCGATGGAATATCCCTCATCAAACTCGCCAATGACTTTTTCTGCATCTTTGGAAGCGCTACGTCGGACGATGAGCTATGGCTAGATTTCCAAGAAGAATGCGCTTTGCGACGACGCGCCGCCTTCGCTGGTGTAGGCATCCTCCTCTCTCTACCAGATTGCCTCTCAGTCTCATCCTTCTCATGTCAGTCTCCCGTTCTCCCACATCCCATGGAACATCGTCTACCTTCCACTTCCAGTGGGCGACTTCGTCGCGCCGCCGAAATCGTTGACTTTCAAATAAACCAAGATAAATTGATTGTGTGTCCCTCGCAACTTGGTCTCCTCCCATCCACTGACTTCATTCAGGGTGGACATCCGTTTCCGCGAACGCCTGATCGAATACAACATAGTGTCGTTCGGGAGGTCGCCTTTGCGACCGAAGATACGACCCGCATGCTCAAGCTCTGTCGCTCTCATCGTGTATCCGTCTCTGGAGCTGTGTTTGCTCTGTGCAACCTTGCTTGGACAAGGCTCGATCGAGGGAACATTGATATGCCCATGTGCTTTGTCTTTTAGCTCCTCTATCAACATATACTGACAGTTTCCCATTAGGATGATGTACTCCGCGGTGAATGTCCGCCCGCGCCTCCCCGAGAAAGAGTCATTTCATGACTCCTACCTGTTCTTGGCCATTGGGTACTTCAATGTGGTCTTGCCATCGTTCTTGCCGTCTGATCCCAACCGGGCTTTTTGGCACCGCGCGCGTCTGGCCAAGAGCCAAAGTTCCAAGGAAATCAGTAGCCCGATGTTTATCTCCCGTAGCCGCTTGATGGCTTACGAACGTAGCCAACGTGCTCGAGAGTGGGCCATAGGGGATGCTACCAAAGTCAATGTACAGCCTCCTCCCTCGAGATCAACCCCAAAGTCGCCTTCAATTGCCACCATTGGCGTCTCTTGCTTGGGGAATGTCGACGAGACATTTCAATATGGCGCTTTTCCTCACCTTCAGTTACACTCGATATCAGCAGGCAACCGTCAGAAGCCGGGTGGAATGCTTCTCCTTGCATATACGTTTGGAGGAAAGTTCCGACTGAATCTCTCCTACGATGACAATGGCGTCGAACGGGAGACTTGCGAGTCTTTTTGGAACCATCTTTGCCAGGGGATACAGGAGCTCGTTTAGGCCAGGGGCTATGATATGAGCGCTTGTTAATTTATTTGATACCCACATACACGATGCCTTTCCTTCACTTCGATGTCTACGTCCACATTCTCCAGTATCTCCCTCCGTCCAGAGTTCCACACGACGATGTTAGTACTCAAACGCTTGTGGCCTGTCTTCAGTCGAGTGTGCTATTAAATCGAGCCGCTTCGATGTCCTCAATATGGGAAGCCCATTACCGGACACGCTACACCCACCCGCCCTTACCCGCCATCTTGGAGCCTAGTTTCAATTGGAAGCTTGATTATTCTGAGAGACGTCGAAAGGATCGTCGAGCCTTGAGGCATCTTGCCGACTTGGTGGCAGGGAGTATTCAATGGGAGAACCTCAGGTCAATTGTTCCGTTCAATTTCGACGTCTGGGATGCCATCGAGCTAGAGGCTCAGTACCATGCTATTGACATAGTCTCGATGACTACTGGTAGTGAACTACCGTGTACGATGAAGTCGTCGGCGTACCAATATTGGGCGAAAGGCTTCCTCCGCACCATCACTCGAACCCACGGTACCCACTTACTAGCAGAGGTTGCACGTCACTCACCAGAGGTGTCGTTCGAAGAGAGCCATAATATTCTTTCGATGTTTATGGGAGAGTCTCCATATACAGTGAGCTCAACTTTGTCCATTACGACGATCATTCCAAGCTGAATCCGTCTTGGAAGTTGGCTGCCCAGTTCGGCGACCTTGCATCTCTGTGTCGCAATTACCTTAAGTCCGCCAGTGTAGACATCTCCAACAAGATGACGACTCCAGCCCTGCGTAGCGTATGTGTCCATATATGTCGCTTCATGCACGCGCAGGGGTTTGGGACAGTTGACCGTGCGTTTCATAGATTCAGCGAATTGATCAGTATTGACAGCATTTCTTATTTAATGATTCTAGCCTCGCTTTTTTCTGAGATCCTCAACAACTTCCCTCATGCCTATCTATCAACTCATAAACATACAATTCCAATATCCCTTGTTCACGTCTTTGTCTCCATTGCAACTCGGCTAGGCCTTTCAGCCCACCCAGTCAACTTTCCTGGAATCGTCATAGCCTGCGTTTTCAATGAACAAGATGGTGAATCTATCTATGTGAACGTCTATGGCCCTAGCGAAAGTGCAGTCTTGGATGTCAATGAAGATCACCTTGTGGGCTGGCCTCTTGTACTTGATGGTCAACCAGAAATCAGTCTATCCAGGCTATCCAGAAGGAATGCTGACATGCTCATTCGAGCCTCACGCAATATATACAACTCCCATCGAATGCATCCAGTTTCCCAAATCTCTAGCCAATCCGCCATGGACACAGCTTCATTCCTTGCCATCGCTCTCACAGGTGAACCTGGCCTAGTTCACTTCCTCCTTCAAGATGGATCGTCTCCTCATCCGCTGGATTCATATGTCATTTTGCCAAAGCTAGCGGAGCTAATCCGACAACCCAACACCCGCCAACTACTCTGTTCTGCTTATCAATTGTCACAGGATCTCTTCAGCCAAATGCGCACCAATATCCGCTCGAGGGTCTCTTTTCCTCATGTTCGCTACTCTGTGGGGATGTTTTTCCTACACAAGCATCATGACTATACAGCGTGCATCGTTGGCTGGGACGTGCGTACTTCCATTGGTTTCGTATACCGATGCATTGTCTAATTTCGCCAATGTATAGCCCACTTGCACGGCCTCTCAGCAATGGATCGATCGGAACGGCGTATCTCAGCTTTCAAGGGGAAAGAATCAACCTTTCTATCGTTCTATACGGTTGGGGGACCGGAACTCTGGCTGGTCTATGATGAGTGAGTTTGCTCAGCAACACGCTCAATCGCGTAGCTGCGAGAGAATTGACGAATCCAGGTGTGGCTGAAGAAAATATAAGCCTAGTTCGCAAGCCTCATGCAACGTTGCTGCAACAGCTGATGGAGTCCTACGGTGATTTTGGCCTCTACTTCGAATATGCCTTCTATACTGAGTCAGGCGACCTCCGACTGCGTCTCAGCCCATTCGCTCGTAGTATATATCCGGATGATGACGAGTATGTTCCATCATTGGCAATGTAGCTCGACACAAGTAACTAGTAACTGGGATATGAGATATCACACCAGCCCCTGAACCTGAAGGCGTTTGTAGATCGCGTGACAAGAAGCGAACGCGTCCTGACTCTCGAGCATCAGCCACACCTCTCTTTCTTCCCCAACCATGTCTCGTCCCGTCTCGGTGCAACCATCGTACTACAGGTTGCCCCAGGTCTCTCGTGTGCAATCCGCGCAATCCGTCCCTATTCTTACTGATGACCATGAACGTGCGTTTCCTTGCTGATGCGAGATGCGTCGCGAATTCATATCTTTTTCGTTCAGGCTGGTATTATGACTCAACCGCAAGCAACAGGATCGTGCTCTCTCTCAAATCTGGCATAATAAAAGAATCTGGATGGGCTATGGATAGACTCTGTCGTCTCGGTATCAAAGACCAATTTCGGCTCGATGGAGTCCCGGGCCTTTTGGAAGCTTTGTTCGAATGGGCCGAATGGTATCCTTCCACAGGACTGCACGATGCTAACGATGGAATTTTTGCGCCAGATCCCACGGCGAACCAAAAACGGCAGTGCTCTCTTGAGGCGTTGTTGGTGCTAAAGTCTGCATGTACGGTGGAGGTCAACGCAGAAATACTAGCGGCCTATCCATCGACGCTCCCATTGATATCCCTGATACTCGACACTCTCGATGCACGCTACGACGCGCACCAAGAATTTGTCTTGTATGCTATCGAACTCTTACAGGCCATCGGCCCTAAAATTGTGCTTTCCTCTGTGTGTCGCACACGGAATCCAGTCCCTCGACTCAACCAAATCGTCGCACAGTCCCACAATCGTTCTATAATAATCAACGGCTTCGCTGCCTTGGAGTGTGTTCTGTGCAACCCCCACAATGTGTCCCAACTCAATCCCACTGCGCCAGCTCTTGATGCGGCTGTTCTCGTTTTGCCACTCTTTCAACATGATCCTGAATTGGTTGCTGCATCTGTCAACTATCTCTTCGCGCACTTATCGAACGTGAAAATGGCAACATCCTTCCTATTGCGACCTGATGTTTCCCGCATCCTCAAGCTCTTGGTCGTACTCTTACTCATGGATCAGGAGGAAGAGACAATTCAGCAAGATATTAGTGGTGCTGTCCACACCACGCCGTCTACGACCATCGTTACTCGGAACCATGAACTCACCAAAGAAGAGTTGAACTCCCTTTTGGAAATGCCTGAGCCTCAAAGATGTTACGAATGGTCAGTGTTCCGCATCCATAACCAACCCCCCTTTGAGCTCATCCCTAACAGGATGAAAACCATGTTTGTCACCAAAGCAGACGGCGAGCTCACCCAAGTCGAATTCTGGAATTTATATAAAGACATCTTTATGCAATATCAGGACCGCTTTCCCCTCCTTGTTGCATCAGATGTGATTAAAAATGTGAACTTTGTCTTCCCTCAGGCTCAGGCCATGGTTTTGCAAGGTCCGACTCCCAGATTCGTTGTGCGAGGCGTCGATCGAAGGAAGGACACAGTCGTCTCAGAACGGTTCAAATGTCGCTGGGATCGTTGCCAGTGTCAAGAGCCTGGGTTCCTTTCACCTAGTGCGCTGTATGAACACCTTCTCGAGCACCTCAAAACCGTGGATGCTTCACCGTGCCTCTGGTCCAAATGCACTCAGGAATCGATGCCCACTCCACTTCTTCGAGCCCATATTCTTACCCACTTGGCTAGCTCACAACCTCCGCCCAAACATCCGTCGCAAAGCGAAACCATCACGCTACCCTCGCCATCATCCCCACACCCGATGGCCCATCCCACGAGTCGTCCCCCTCCACCACCCCGTCAAACAGTTATCACCTATCAAGTCCCTCGGTCCGACCCCTCCTCAACGTCATTGACTGCGCTCTTGTGTATCCGCGCCTTGTTCAGAGCCTCCTTCTCAGCGACAGAAGAGGCGCCTCGGCCAGACGCAGACCACTTTGGCTTCCCAGGCGTTGTTGAAGAGATCGAACAAGACGGAGAGCGCGAATCAATATCGGGAGATGTCGAGCAGGAGGCTGGGAGAAAAGGAAGGAAGGCCTTTCTCGGCGTTCGCAAGCTACTGGAAGGCGTACATCTGCGAGATGAGTCCCTTATGTCGTGGATTACCGAAATGGTTGATGCTACCCTGCCTGTTCCATGATGATCGCTCGTTGTTTTTGGACAGTTCACCACCGAATTTGTATTTCGTGTTCATACGTGTCGTAGTTGTAAATTAGCGCTTGGCACTCCCACTTCTCTGCAGTCTATGCTGAACTCCAGGAGGCCATCCTCGGGCTCGAAATTCGTGCTTTGGTATGACAAGCTGTTCGGTGGCTCTACGTATGTGCAGATCGCCCCCGGCAACACCGAAGACGTGTTCTTCGACCAACTCTTCTCGCTTGAAGTTGATCGAAGTTACCTCACCCGGAAATTGAGCGAGCTTCCTAAGGCAGCCTATCTCGGCATCTCAAAGGTGCGCGCTCCCCATTGCCACAACTCATGCATGACATTGATACACCACACTCATCGACCACCCGTTTAGTAGTCATTATTCAACACCCTATACTCACAATGCCTACGACATATCCATTCTACTCAAGGTCTTGAGACCCTACAGATTCTGCTGAGAACTCTGTTCAGTAAGACTCCCTCGGGATTGGAAGTCATGGAGATCATGGCTGGTGGTGTTGGGCGGAGTGATACCTTCTTCATTGTATGTTCCTTCGTCGGTCACTGCGGACATCCACTTATTGAGTTGTCGCCAGAAATTTGTGACGATCATTCGCGAGGGATTGGTGGATTCCGAATTGTCTGGTGAGTGCAGGATGCTACTAGATCATCGGTGTAGCTCATGTGCTATCACTATAGCTTCCGTCAGGCATGGTATTCTGCAAGCTGCACTCATCTATGTTTGCGGTGTTGGTCAATTAAGCCCTGGTGCTTACTTCTTACGACGCGATCTTTTCCCTGCCATATCAACGGTCAGTCTTGACTCTTCCAAGAATCCTCATCGTTCCGTTGCTTATAATAGTTTGCTTGTAGTTCATCAAGTCCCCCGATACCGAGAAATTTACCTTCGAAGCTTCACTGCTCTTAGCACTACTAGCGAACTATCATAAATCCGATGCAGCAAATCTCAACCTGTATCTTCAACATATCCGTCAGACCGGCGATACCAAACTGATGAAGCAAATACTTTGGTCCGTTAATTTTGCGCTTGAAGCTGCTATCAAGTAAGTTGGTTCGTCCAGTCTCCTTCTCCGCCGAAGGTTAATGAAGTAGAGCGTACCAGGTTATCTCCAACGACTCGCCATCTCCTCAGACTTTGACGACTGCTCTGGCGTCTATGGTCACTTCACTGAGACCGGATAGAGCGTTGACATTGAAACCCGCTGAGAGCCCACGAAAGCTCTTCGAAACTCAGTAAGAAGTTCCCTTTCGCACAAGATGTTTGTTTGATCGTTTTACAGACCGATCGAAGCCGCAGCAGTGCTTCTCCTCGTCTTCGAGTTTATCAAATCAAATGGAACGTTCGTATCCGTGTTCTTGGAATGTTTGTCGCCTCCTCCGCCTCCCCAAGATACATCGAGCAGGCCTGTGACTGGGTGCCCTCCATTGACTATCCTCGCGTTATCTTCGTACCTGTTCACGCATGCTTCTTCCGTGGCGTCTCCCAGAGCTATTGCTTATGCGAATCTTGCTCTCAATACTCTTCTGGCATTTGCAGAGAACTACGAGATACTCAAGGCCTTGAGCGAACCAACGGATCGAACTATCAGATTGTGCCGTCAGGTGAGTCGTTTATCTGGCCTTCGACGTTCGTCATTTCAATTCCCGTAGAGACAACCACCCTTGCCACTGTTGAAACCACCAACGCCGGTGCTTTGCGCACTCCTGGATTGTTGTACGATATGGCTTCGCCATAATCTACACATGAACTTGGAAACATCCTCATACTTGTTTGTGGTTTTCTTCGTGATTTCCTCGGTTTCTCGATTGATTATCTACGAAGAATCTGCGTCCGTGTATGCCATAAGGTGATATGGTTTCTTCAGAAGGAACGCTGTCGTCTAGGTGTGTCCTGATCGTTCACTCATTCATCCCGAACTGATATCAATGATGTCCTGATCAGAGTATCATTGGGGCGAACTCTGGAAAGCTCTTTGTAGCTTGTTAGACTTTCTCGTCACAAGGCAGAACAGTTTAGCTACGACTGGGGGCGTGGAGCGACTTGTTCGGGAGGTAAGTAAGCTCACCGAATGTTTATTCTCAATTGGGGCTTATGCTTGACGGCTATGAAGACGATTGATTGCGTCTTTCTTGGCGTGAGTGTTGCGGATAAATATCTTCCATCGCCTCGTTTAATCAACGAACTGGTTGTGAGTGCACATCACAGATATACTTATGGAATTAAGCGTTAATCCCGCCAGTACGAGTTGGTCAGATCAGCCTCTACGTTCCGCAAGCTCACCGCACTCTTGGAAACGCTTGTGCTTCCGCAAAGCCCGTCTTTCAGGCGCCGTGGATCGAATCCACTAATATCGCCTGTAAACAAGCTCGAAAACGTGTTAGAAACTCTGGCCTACTATGAAATGAAGATCCAGGAAGCTTCTGCTCGGACAGCAAAGGCCGCCCTCAGCGTTGTTGCCAACGAAGTCAACCGTGATGGCATTTACGGGGCGACTGAGGTAGAGGCAGAGGAACCCTCGTATGTTCTAGTCCATACTCTAGACCATGTAACTGACATGTTTTTACAGAAAACACCTGGAAGATATAGTTTCATTTGCCCGGTATGCATACGCGGATGGAATGTCCTTGATGCCATGAGGGGCGTGGGGAAGACGGGATGCCGTTGCTCCGAGCCAGTGAAAAAGTTTTTCGTGTCCATTTTGGGCGATGGACGAGTCGCAGAGGCGCTCAGACCCATTTCCTCGACGGCCATGTCCCAGAAAACGCGCGATGTACTCTGCAAATATACCAACTTGAAGTTTCTGCCCAATCGAGCACAATAGCGCCTGGATGTGAGACAGAGTTCTCCCCGCAAAGGCCCAATCTGGCCTCCGATAAGCAAATTTACTCGGTGAATGGCTCGGTGAACTTTTCTGACCCTAACTCGAGTTTTCGTTTTATTACTCTTATCCGAGACTCCATTACCTCTTCTCCTCAACCACCACCATGTCCTCTCTTCGGTGGTCTGTGGGCCTCAGGATCGTTGCTGGTGTCCGACATCGTCCTGTGCGATGCCCGACGCGTCGTTTCGCTACCCTCAAACCCCTGTCGTCGCTCTTCGCGCCTCTGGATACCTTTCCAGAGAGACATATTGGTCCGGATGATCGCGAGACGTCTTATATGCTGTCCAAGCTCAACTACGACTCTTTTGATGCCTTCATCGCGGATACCGTCCCCGACCAAATTCGCGTCTCAGACACCGTCAACAACTCGACAATTCCACCCCTCAGTGAATCCGAGCTTCACCGTCGAGCACAGGCTCTCGGCGCGAAGAATGAAAAATTCAAGAGTTACATAGGTATGGGCTATCACAATGCGGTCGTTCCTCCAGTTGTCTTGCGAAACGTGAGTCCTGGGGGAAATTTTTGTGGAGTCACCTATGAATAGTGTTCGTTAGGTCATGGAAAACCCCCAATGGTACACGCCGTACACTCCATATCAACCCGAAGTCGCCCAAGGTTTGCCGTAATAACTATATTCGTTAGGGCGTCATTAAACTTCTGCCCAGGACGTCTGGAATCCCTTGTCAATTTCCAGACTATGGTTATGTCTCTCACGTCAATGGATATCGCGAACGCATCCTTATTGGACGAAGCTACTGCGGCTGCAGAAGGCATGGTCATGGCCTATGTGAACTCTAATCACAAGAAACGGTCTTTCTTCGTTGATTCAGGGGTTTCTCCGCAAACATTGGCTGTCCTTCGAACGCGTGCCAAGGGTTTCGGTATCAATATCGTCACTGGGAACGTTGAACGCATTGTTTCCGACACGGCCCTTCGCTCAGATCTTTGTGGTGTTCTTGTGCAGTATCCTGATGTTGATGGAACCATCAAGGACTACAGCGCTCTGGCCGATTCTGTCCATTCCGCCGGTGGACTCGTTATATGCGCAACTGATCTGCTGGCCTTGACCATGATCAAGCCTCCTGGAGAGTGGGGAGCTGATGTGGTCTTGGGCAACTCGGCTCGTTTTGGTGTACCTGCTGGCTATGGTGGGCCTCATGCTGCGTTCTTCGCGGTGACAGACAAGCTGAAGCGAAAGATGCCGGGACGTCTGATTGGACGTAGTCGTGATGCCAGTGGACGTCCCGCTTATCGCTTGGCTCTTCAAAGTAAGCGGTTACCCCTGACGTCCTCTTTTATATAACTCACGTGATCGTATTTAGCACGCGAGCAGCATATTAGACGGGAGAAGGCGACTAGCAACATTTGTACTAGTCAAGCCCTTCTTGCCAACATGGCTGCGATGTATGCTGTCTATCATGGTCCGGAAGGTCTTAAGCGCGTTGCCGAAAGGATTCACGGATTAACCCAAGTCCTGAAAACTGCAGTTGAAGGATTGGGTTTCAAGTCGGTCAACGCTGAATTTTTCGACACTCTTACGTTGGATGTCTCGGCGGCTACTGGAACAGCGGACGTTGTACACGCGACAGCTATGGCAGCAAATATCAACCTTCGTCAGGTCGACGATACTCATGTTGGAGTCACACTCGACGAAAGCGTTGGTCCCATTGATCTCCTTTCGATCATCAATGTCTTTGCTAGCGCCGTATCTGCACCCGTCGTCGATCGCTCCAGACTCGTTCTTCCTGAACGGGTGGCCATTGCATCCAGCTTGCGTCGCACATCGGAATTCCTCCCCCACCCTGTCTTCAACAAACATCACTCGGAAACCGAAATGCTTCGATACATCAACCACTTGGCCTCTAAGGATATCGGTCTCGTCCATAGCATGATCCCCCTCGGCAGCTGCACCATGAAGCTGAACAGCACAAGTAGTATGATACCCTTGACCTGGCCCGAATTCAGTTCCGTCCATCCCTTCGCTCCCGCCGAACAGGTTGAAGGTTATCTTACAATTATCAAGGTGATCCTTTTCTTCTATTCCAGCGCTTTCAGCCTTGGCTGACTCTCTTGTTAGGAACTTGAGGAGGATCTTTGCAGGATTACTGGTTTCCACGCCGCTTCGTTGCAGCCCAATTCGGGCGCTGCTGGCGAATATGCTGGTCTCTGTGTCATCCGGGCTTACCACGAATCGAGGGGTGAAGGCCATCGAGATATTTGCTTGATCCCACTTAGCGCCCACGGAACAAATCCTGCAGTAAGTGGTCATTGACTCCCTTTGGGTGCGGTTCTCCATGTTAAGCGTGTTTCAGTCCGCTGTAATGGCCGGTCTCAAGGTCGTTCCCGTCAAGGCGCTTGCAGATGGTAGCCTCGACCTCAAGGACCTCAAGGAGAAGGCTGAGAAGCACAAGGACCAACTCGCCGCGTTCATGGTGGGTATCGTTAGCACTCATATACTCTTCCGTTCTCATCCTCGAAATAGATCACCTACCCGTCGACTTTCGGAGTTTTCGAAGATGGTGTCCAGGAGGTAAGATACTTATCGCTTCTTCGTTGTAATTTTACCCTGACCATCTTCTAGGCATGTAAAATCATCCATGACAACGGCGGCCAGGTCTATCTCGACGGTGCTAATCTCAACGCTCAAATCGGTTCCACCAACCCTGCTAAGTGCGGTGGTGATGTTTGCCACATGAATCTCCACAAGACATTCGCCATGTATGTTTCATCAAGCTTCGTATGATGTTCGCGCAAACTTACTTTTGCCTTACAGTCCCCATGGAGGAGGAGGCCCTGGTGTAGGGTGAGTTAATCCACGCTGTGGAGAGATCATCATCTTAACCTTCATTTAGCCCTATCTGTGTTGCCGAGCATCTCGCGCCTTTCCTACCCACCCACCCCTACTTATCAGCGGAGGCCAATAGCCAAGCCATCAATGCAGTCTCAGCGGCACCCTTTGGCAGTTCTTCCATCCATCTCATTTCCTGGGCGTACATCAAGATGTTGGGTGGCCAGGGCCTTGCTGATTCTTCCAGAATCGCTCTGCTCAACGCCAATTACATGGCTTACCGTCTATCTGGTCACTACAGTCTTCGCTACAAGAACAACAACAACCGCGTCGCCCATGAGTTGCTCATCGACCTGGCTGAATTTGATAAAGCTGCTGGCCTCAAGGTTACTGACTTCGCCAAACGTCTACAGGTATATCTAACTCTTTTGGTGTCCTTTGCGGTTACTGATCGGGCTTTCACCTAGGATTACGGCTTCCATCCACCTACTTGCTCTTGGCCTATCTCGACTTGTATGCTTATCGAACCAACAGAATCTGAAACACTGGAAGAGATTGATCGGTACGTCGCCAGTATCGGTTTCCCTTCCCCTCATCTGATCTCATCTGATCCTCCTTAGATTCTGTGATGCTATGATCCAAATTCGCCAAGAAGCTCAGGACATCATTGATGGCAAGCAGCCTAAGGATAATAACTTGCTTAAGAACGCCCCGCACCCAGCGCATGTCATCGCACTTCCTGAAGCCGAATGGAATAGGTGAGTCGAGTCTGCTGGTTTGCTGGTTCGTCTCTCATTATGGATGTAGACCCTACTCCCGTGAAACCGCTGCGTACCCAGCGCCCTGGCTACATGAAAAGAAGTTCTGGCCAACTGTTTCGCGTATTGATGATGGTGGGTCCCATTTCCTCATCGTGCTGTACCTTGCTGATAGGTACTTCGCGCCTTCTAGCCTACGGCGACCTCAATCTCATCGTGAGTTATCCGCCAGCATGTTCATCGCCTTCTCTGATGATGTATCTTTTGCAGTGCGATTGCCCCTCCGTCGAAGAATTGGCTCACGCTTAGAGATCATGATAGACGTTTTAGACACTAGAGGTTTTTCTTCACTCCTTACACTTTCTAGAAGGCTCCTGCATGTTCAACCACGCACTACACTGTATTACTACCACATCTATATTCTTCAATTTGGGCTTTTATGCGATGCTTTACATTTCCGACTCTATATCTACTGAGTTCGTAAATCATCTGGGAGTTGTTCCCATAACTCTGGCAAGTAACGCTGGATCCGAGAAGACACTTCGGTCTGGACATTCGCCTTGCGGGCGAAAGATATGAGCACCCGAGCCGTATCAACGTCAGGTGCAACATCATCTTGCTCGACACCCATTTCCAAACATGCCACCTTCACCGCCTGGTTGAGCATCCCCAAGCGGCACAGACATTCCAACCATGTATTCCAATTATGTTGGTTGAAGAGAAAATTATCCCGTGANTAACTGTGTGCACACCCTCTTCGCAATTTGCCATGATCCAGCATGGCCGCAGGCATCGAGAATGATGCTAACGCTGATATGGTCGAATCTTCCAGAAAGATACATCATCTCCCAGGCCCTGCAGGCATCCCCGAAACAGCCTAGACGTTGATATGTATCCATGAGTTGGTTGAGAAGGTGGGCGTCTGGGGATAAGGATGCGTCGAGGGTGAGATGATCGTGTACGCGCCGAACAGT
Organism: Pleurotus djamor; assembly: GCA_029747585.1. Lineage (NCBI taxonomy): Eukaryota > Fungi > Basidiomycota > Agaricomycetes > Agaricales > Pleurotaceae > Pleurotus > Pleurotus djamor. The sequence continues at coordinate 95,774 of JAPEVF010000002.1, read as the reverse complement.
GGCGATGAGTTTAGGGAGAACTTCTATCGGGAGGTCGGAATCTGCTCGTTGGAGGCGGGTGCCGACGATGGCCAATTGACGAAGAAGGATGGTGTAGACCTCGGGTGTCATTTTGTGGCCCGCTCTGCGCATGTCGTTTACCATTTCGAAGTAACGAGGGAGCGAAGGGACATGGTCGTCAGGGCCGAGCGACAACTTGCAGAATGCATTTAAGACTATAGGATAGCCCTTGCCATCTAAGGAACTGGATAACGACTTGTAGAAATGAAACGCCTGATCCAAGTTCTCAGAGTTCCGCATGAGAAGGACGATAGTAGAGGTTGCAACGATGCTGTCATTCAACGAGATCTTCCTCTTCTCCATGTCAGCCAACAGCGCCGAAGCTTTCGGGAACTGGGCTTTGGCATCAACGGAAGTAGCTAGGGCGCGCAAAAGGGTTTGATAGATGACCGCGTCGGGACCTGCAGAGTGTTTAGTCGTCGCAGCGATCTGACCGTTCTCAGCATCAGGGGGTACAGCCGCCGCCAATTCCTCGTAGATACTCAGAGCCAGATTGACGGAGTCATCTGATGGTTGGGGGAGGGATGTTTGGCAAAGGGCCCTGATGATAGGACCGACCAAAGCAGCATCAGGGAGAAACCCGGCGGCTTTGCATTCCCTGTAGATGTTGATGGCTGCACTCGTATTCCCGGTGCGACACACGTTGGTGATGACGATCGACCACAGTGATATGTTGGGCTGGATGCCTAGTTCCTGCTCAAGGACCTTGATGTCCTTGACGTGCCTCGAATGTCGCAGGAGGGAGCGAATAATGGTGGGGGAAGATGTACACCCCTCCTGCTCCAGAGTACGAAAGATTTTGATAGCTCCTTTGATTCCGTCAGATTGAGCGGTATCAGCAAGCCACTCGACCCATCGACGTTCTTGGTGCTCGAGAGAAGAGGGTCTATCAGGGAATTGCTCATGGTAATAGCGTTCTATCTCCATAGCGTATACAGGGAAGCCTCTTTCAGCGTAGTTGGTGTAAAGCAGAGCAGGGATCGAAGCGTCGAAAGGAAGATCTTCCGCCTTGATGTCGTCGACGATACTCTTGAAAACGATGCAGTGCGGAAGGTCTGTGTAGGAAGCCCATCGACCTCGGATGAGTATCTTGTACGTTTCATTGCTGGGACGACATCCCGAAGCACGCATCCGGGTTTTGACAACGTTACGAAGATATTTGAAGGACTCGACGAGGGTCCCATTGACGATATTTTCCAGGAATAGATGCCATTGTGCTCGCGTGGGCGTATGATGGCCAGGCTTCTGAGGCATAGTTTGTAGCCAGTTGCAGGCAGCGTTAACGTGACCGTTCCGAATGAAAGCGCGGAGGATGGTATCATGCACGGACATGGTAAGTTCCACCCCGAAGACGGAAGTCATTTCGTTTGCAACCTTTGTAATCATCTTCACGTCGGCGGGCCTTCCAGAGGTTCCAAGCACATTCAACATATCCGTAAATGCCTCTTCCGTGAGAGATGAGGACGTTGTATCGTCTGGACAAGTCTCCGCCACGAGTTTCGATTGTTTCAACAAGGCCATGTAAGACTGGTGGATGTCCTTGATATTCTGTGAGGTTGATGCAGCGTTCAGTGACTGCACAAGCTCCTGAAGCTTGGGTGTATGTACATTGGCTGCCTCGACGTGCAGAAATCTCGTCCTAGGGAGCCTCTTGCCATAAAACGGCGTCGTCGGGAAGATTGGGATGCCATGGCGGTTTTGGCTGACGCGTCCGATTCGAATCAGACTGACACGAAAGTACATTCATGCGTGAAATACTGAAACGGGGGAGTTAGACTTAGATTTTCTGCGGAAGGACTTGTAAAAAANCAAAAACATACGCATGCACGCGTTCCTCGAAATGTCACGGACGACTTGGGATCGGAAACAAAATGTGTCGACGTGGTCTTACTGACCGTGGGAGTAATCTCCTGAGGGCCAAAAGGCAGGACAAACCGCCAGCAAACGTCAACGTCAACCCAAAAACCCCTTGTACCGCTACCACCAACACCATCACCGTCTACCAAAAATGTCTGACAAGCTTCGCGAATTCGTCGAGATACCCCAACAATTCGTCAAGGAAGGAAACTTGGTGCGTGGATTGTCTGCGTCGTGCTGCAACAAAGTCTGACGATCCTTCCGTTACAGTTCCTCACCCGTTGCACAAAGCCTTCACAAAAAGGTTTGCGGCACCGTCCAACCCTCTGGCTCGGTCGCTAAAGAATCCTTCTTCAGAATTCACCCAAATATGCAAGGCTGTTGCCATTGGCTTCGGCATTATGGGTTTCATTGGCTACTTTGTTAAGCTCATCCACATCCCAATGTGCGTACTCCCCTTCTCCAACCCAAGTGACGTGTCGTGCTGACTTCTCACCTTAGAAACAACATTCTTGTGTACGTTCTCATCCGTGATTTACGTCTCTCTTCCATGCTTATGTCTCTCCGTTTCATTCAGTGGTGGTGCATAGTTCCGCTGCTTCGATTATATTCACTCATTTGTACACGCGGGCGTCGGTCTAATATATCCCATATAATGCTTCCACAAATCCCACAAGAAAATATCGTCCATGCAAGTGATAATTATGCCTATAAATTACAAATGTATGTATCCACAAATCTCGGTCTCGCAGCGAAAGCATTCCCTGGCCTAGCGCAGATATATCTGGGGCCATGCTTGTACAGCACCGACGATATTGCCCAAACGGCACGAACTATCCAACAAACACATAGAAGTCGTTCACTTCAAGCTTTGCTGCGAATTCGTTGGCGTATACCCTGGAGCAAAATTCGTCGACGATATGTTCAGGCTGTCGATGTCGGGAAGCGGCATCTCCATTAACCCAGCAGAGTTGGGTGCAGAGCTTTCGATATCTTCGGTTGTCTTCCGTCTGCGTCGCTTCCAGAAGCACCATGTATAGAAGAGATCCTAAAAAGCAGGGTCTACGGGGGTAAAGACGACAAGATGACTCTGCCACGAACCCTTTGAGTACCGAAAACCACTACCGCTGTAAGCGGTAAAGCAGCCTGAACCATGAACGGCCACGGGCTCTGAGAATTGGATATGAAGAAGATACCCGCACTTGATGGTGACACTTCGATCAGAGAGAGCTACCTGGGGGAAGGGCGGGCAAGGACATACCTCAAAGTAGCAACCGAATATAGATTGAAAATACCAACACGAGCGCACATGGACGGGGAAGTCTGCCGATTGGCCAAAGGGAAAATCCTCAATATACGCGAACGGGCCATGTAATACCGAATGCCTATGGCGACTAGACGGAGATGAGCCTGGGTCAGAAACGGTTGCTGATGGTATACGCACTCTCGAGGACAATGATCAAAACCACAATCAGTGTACAGAATACCGGTACGCTGAAACGACGGCTGGGCTGGTGATGAGATGGGGAATGGAACTCGTAGAGACATTGCAACTCACAATGGCTCCATCTTCGTAGTACAGTAGAGACCATTTGCTGGCGTCAAGGAGTCAGGCAACTCTTGAATCATCTGTGAAATACTTCAGTAATATATTAAAGGCGAGAATTAGTCGCACTCACGACCGCTGTTGGTAGAGCGAAGATGCCGAAGATGATGTAGGGAAGGAATAAGCTCTGGATGGGGTTTCAGAATCAAGATGCTGGGAGTGATGCAGCGGTCTACATACGAAGATTAACCATGCGGTAGCTGGCCATCTTGGCCGCAGTGGAGAGGGAGGGGAGGGAAAGTAGATAGCGGTAAATACCTAGCTTCGGATCAGCAAGGTAACGGAAGAAAGTGAGGAGACAGACATACTTGTATGACCACAAGTAGTCCAGCAACCGATGCCCTGTATATTCCCTCAGTTCATACACTCCAACGACTCTGGAAATGACTACTCACATTGGGGGAGCGCCTTTGATTAAGATTGCCTGAACTCGGCACGTCATACTCAGAATATTGTCATTGAATTGAATGCCCTTGTACAACCTTCCGTAGTCGTTTCAGTTCTCCGCATTCCGTATGTAGGGATCGTAGGACTCACCCAAGACAATATACAACCGAGTAGATGATCCAAGTCAAGCAGAAATTAATGAGAGTTGGATGGCGAACGACATCGCTGGACAGCAGGAATGTCAGGACGAGAAAAGGGAGACCGATGTGCCCGCCAGCGATGTGGAGAGCGAAGAAAGAAGGTGCGAGGTGACCGAGGTTAGGGGATTCGACGAAGGCTAAAGCGAACACCAAACGCTGATCAGGGGACCCACAACTCTCAGATAAGCGACCAAGTCAACTCACAGTCCATCCTGTCCCAAGCTCAACGCAAACGTTAACCCTTCCTCAAGACCCAAGGGCCACTATTCCAACGCGCATAGGCCCGTTGGCCTCGCTGTGGGCTTGTAGAATGTTGCGGGCGGTGTCAAGAGCGGGTGGGTGGGTCAGGGCGGAGTGTCGAGATTGTGGTGTCGAGCGTTGCACGCGGTCCAATTGTTTCACGGTCCCAGACTCTGTCAAACTGGAAAATAGTTGCGCCAGACCAGCATGGCAAGAAAGCGAACACCTCGTTAGGCTCCGTAGTTATATATCCCCGTATCCATCCCATATTCGAGCCCATCAAGATGTGATATTCTTCCAGTGCTTCCGTTGGAGGGCCAATCCAATCCTGGTCGACACCCCGTCAATTCCAATCCCATCACTACTGACCTTTGCCAGAATCAATCCATCGTATCTATGTCTTCACGTGTATTCTCCGGTTTGACATTTATCCTTGGGGTAGGTGATGGCACAGCGACGTGATTGTGCAATGCATCAGAACGGAACATGTAGACAATCATAACAAACATTCTCTACATAGCATCTGCTACCGAGCCTCACCGTCCCCAACCAGGAGCAATCCAAAACGAGTCGACGGCGCAGCGGTGGCCAATGCAGGCTTGAACTGCTGGTCCACTGAGACCGATCCGTGTGGGAGAAGACCAGCAAATTTGTCTCCATTTTCAGCGCCGTTGTAAGGTGTGAATGTTGATGGTGGGAGCAGAAACGGCGCGAAGAGGGTCTGTGTACGTAGGAAGTGATCCGATATTACCTGATCCAAACCGTCCGACACCAAGCTGGGATGCTGAAATCTTGTCATCAGTGACCGCACAGTTGACATCAATCAAGAACTGCACCTTTGCCTGGATATCACATATCATTTGTGTCAGAGATGTTTGGATATCATCCCACTCTGGGTGACATTTAGCTATTCTCTGAAGGAAGGCTAGGTCGAGTAGGTACATCGGTTCCAAGGCCCCATCTAGAAGCCGGTTGATGAACGAACGGTACCATCCTGGAGCAGAATTGATGGATGGAAAAAGCCAATGGTATCCGAGACGGCGATGGTACGTTTGCAGGTCTAGGAGTGCCTTAAAGAGCGCGCACGACGGTGCCCTCGTAGCTACGCTGCGTCAACACCGGAAATACATCAGATCTCCGCTTGCTTACCAGAGTTGGCATCTTGTGCAGATGTCACGGAGTCATGGTATTCCACTAGGATGGACGAAATACTGCTCTCTCTGTAACGTTCTATGAGAAGGTCTCTGACTTTGCCCGATTTATCGCAGAAAGCTAACCAGGAGATGAGCAACCAAAGGGTAAGAGTAGACGAATCGTTACTGACATTGGGCAGTTTCCAAACCGCAGCCGAGCTCGACAGGAAGGGACGAAGCGTTGGCTAGTCGATCAGCAACCCGAGCAATGAAGACAGTCTCATTTTCCTTTGCTGCGTAGCTATGTCAACCTCCAACGAAGGACAGATATTTAGACAGCTCGGACACATACTAGACATGTCACTCGTGGCGATGCTGGACTGAAGGGTGTCAACCAATTCATTGCACAGTACCTGAGATCCCGGTTGATGCGCTTCTCGTAGTTGCTGGATCGCATTCCTAGTGCAAAATGAACTGAGTACACGGCATCAACACTCCTGGTATTAAGGTGCTCAAAACTTACTTCGAGGTCAGGTCCGATCGACGTTGCATATATGCCAAGTCGCGTTGCAACGCCTTGGCACAATTCTCCAGCGTTGCCAAAATTTCGTCTAGGAAAGCTGTCCTTGACTCCAATTGATGACATAGACGCGACTTGTATGTCAGGAAAGAATTCAAAGACGTCGGTGACGCATGGAGGACTGTCGGGAGGGGAGGCGCCTGGAAAAGAAACTCGGTGGTATCCTCCTCTGTGATGCGTCAGCATGAAACCTAGAGATCGACATCGACGGCACAAACCTATTATCCGTGACTTCGAAGTGTTACTTGTCGATGACATAACTTCGTCGACACTTTTTCGGAACGCAGCATGAGCATTTGATTGTGACGCTTTCCATATTTCAAGAATACGGTGACGACTGATGTTGTCAAAGACTTGTACAAGTTGACCATGTTCCTTGCCATCCAAACCTGAAGACGCGGCAATCCACCTGTTCAACGACGCCCTGAAGTCCCAAACTTCCTTGACCTCCTGTATGTGAGTAAACCACTGTGTCGCCACGGATACGACAGAGCCGCAGGCATCAGAGAACCAGGAATCCAGTTTTTGCGTTATCGAAGGCTGAGGTATTGATGATGAAGACGAGGCAAGGTCAACATAAGGCTTGTAGGACCGCATATTTTGTGGTAACAACGATAGGTGCGTGGAAGAAGGCAAGTTATCAAGTAATGTTTGAGTCGTGAGTCGAAGTTCGCCACTCAACGAAGGGGACGCTGTAGATGATTGACCGTCCGATTGGATGTATTTGAGCACAGTTGTGAGTAAGGGTTCTCGCTCGGCATGGTCGAAATAGATGTCCCTGGACGACTTCACGGTGGCGTTCAAGGAATCGAGGATAGAATGTAGTGTCTGCTTGAACGCGGCGATATTCATGTTCGTCGAGAGTGGTTCGCGTTTGCGTGACATCATGGGCGCATGTCCATTTGCTGTGGGAGGACCGGAGGCGGATGCGATAATGACGCGTAAGGCTTTCATACGTTGTGCAAGGAAGATGTTGTATGTTTCCAGAAGAGGCTTCGAGTCCAGTAAGTTCAGCGTTAGGAGGGCCGCACAGGCCGCCTTTGATACGTTCAGCAAGATTCTACGCATGAACCGAATGACGTACATCGGAAGAAAGTACACTTTCACGAAGAAACATTGTGGCTCGATGGATGATTTGAGACCGAAACTGAGACACGGCTTCCCACTGGCGTTGGACGAGAGGAAATTGTTCCTAATGGAGTGGCGTCTTGACTTGTACGTGCGAGTGATAGGTGTTGGGAGGACATACCAGAACGTCGATGCCTTGGTTCTGCCAGGTATCCTCGTCAGAGTCGTCATGCTGCACCAAAGATCGATACACGACTCTTGATAGTAGGAATAACCAAGCAGCTGTCAAGTAATGTTTCTTCTCGATGAGACGCCATAAGTGCTCAGGCGCGTCGAGAAGAAGCTTCATGTGAGCTGAGAGCAACTGGAGAGACTTGAGATGAGCATCGCCTATGTATGCGCTTGGTTGAGTAGGATGTAAAGGCTGGAAGAATAACATACCTTCGTTTCCAGAGGAAGCAGGGACAACAAGTGGTCGCTGCGCTTGTATTACTTGTATGGTCTCTTCCAGTGCCTCCTTGACCCGGGCGGAAGATTGTGCAATAGATATTATAGACGCGGAAGCTTGAAGAAGATCTCGATATCGTTCTCTGCACTTGGGAATTATAAAATTCATGTCGATGAGACGTATGAAGGATGGTACGCACCCCACCATCAGCCTGAGCTCTTCCTGCTTGGCGTCCGCATCAGCTCTAAATGAGAGGGTTGAGATGATGAGGGAGAAGCAAGCAGTCCGAGATTACCTTAGCCTTAGCTGGACAGCTTTGACCTCGGATACAGGATATTTTGCGAATAGATCATCTGGGTCAGGACTGGAAGAGTCGGCGAGCCATTTGGTGTTGGTTGAAGTCGCGCTGCGTGATATTGGCAAATGGGATGAGTCCGAGTGCTTCAGGGAAGTGATTTGCGAAGCGTTCCCATTGATGGTCGAGGGTATCATGGGCGGGGAAGGGAAGACGCGTCTTGAATTTGCTACCGCAATATTGGGAGGGACAAGTGTCCTCTTACGTAAGCCATTGTGACGACTTTCGTGCAAACTTTGTGCGCCAACTCACTCTGTTTGTGCTCGACTACTTCCAAGTACTTTGCATTGCTGACATTGGCCAAACAGCCTATCAGTGGTGGGATACTCACTCCTGTGGACGCTCTAACCAGGCTAGGCCATTTGATCCAAGAGACTTTGTCAAGACTAACCAGTACCCATTTTTGATGCGGTCTATGGAACCGAATGAAGGAAATTTACGTGCATGGCATCCCAGAAGCGAAGTCATATGGCCTGCCATTTTGCCCTTCTGCGCAACTCGGCTCGCGTCCATCAAGTTCATCCTGGAACACTCCTATGGCAGTGCCTATCAAACAGGGTCCCCCTTATAAGGCCTCCGAATTCGAGATTCCAATCCATTCACCTCCCATCTTTTATCTGAACCTCTGATCATACAGACATCACCATGGTGCGTTCCTTCTCTCAGCTTTCTCAAGTTTCCTGGGATCTCAAAGCCTTCTCGATCTCTAGGATACATTCATGAACCTCGCTAAGAAGGGCTTGGACGCCTACACTGATTCACAGAAGAGCGACTCCCAACGTAAGAGCTCTCATGATCAATCCATGATCGCGTTTAATCTTCCTGGTCGCTTATTCTGATTGCTTTTGCAGCCGATGTTTCCAAGACCGGTGGTGCTGAGTTCAACTCACCGAACAACCAGCCTCCTCAAGGGGGTTCAGGCGGCTACAACTACGGCAGTGGAAACTACGGACAAGGTGGCAGTGGAGGATACGGAGGCAGCTATGGCGCACCCTCATGTCAGTATCCAAGCCAAACCCTGACTTTCTGGTCACTACTAACCCCTGCTGGTACCCACACAGTCAACGATGACGAAGTCGTCAAGACCGCCAACCAACATGGTTCCGGAGAGAGCTCGCTGTTCTCATCAGCCTTGAGCTTCCTCAACAACAACAAGGTGAACAATCCGATCGCGATGACTTGATGACTTGATGACATCGCTAACTTCCCCCGCGCACCACAGGAAGATCAAACAAAGCCACTCGATGAAGATGATGTCCAGAAAGCCCACAAGAAGGCTTACGAGGAGAACTCACCTGGTGGCCTGAGTGCTAACCTGCTCGGTAGTGCTGCTGCGATGCAAGTAAGTCACATCGTCAGGAAGTTCAATGTCGGACACGAACTCACGGTGATCGCCAGGTTCTCAAGCAATTCACTGGAGGAAGCTCCTCAGACAAATCTGCACCTAAAGATGACGCTGGAGGAATGACGAAGCTCATCAGTCTCGCCATGGCCGAAGCTACCAAGCTCTTCGACAAATCCGGCGGCGCTGCCTCAGGAGACAAGCAAGACGCTGTTAATGGTGCTGCCATGACTGTGATGAAGTTGATGGTGCAATCCAAGATGGGCGGAAGTACCACTGGAGGCAGCGACTCGGGTGGTCTTGGTCAGTTGATGAGCTTGGTGAGTATATCGCATCAATCGTGTTGCACATGAACGGAGGAACTCACGAACTTTCCTAGGCCTCGAAGTTCGCCAAGTAACTTGCCACTCGAACTGTCTCACATCCGTTGGCAAGCATCGGTATTTTGGCAGTTTCTAAATTCCAAACTTTCGTTCGATCTATTCGCGTAGTACAGTGGTATACAGAGACTTTGGTATGTAAATACAACAGATAAATTAGTTAACTTGTAGCAATAAACACGGAAAACACGAAGGGACAAAAGCGACAAAGCAAAACAACAAAACAATGCGAAGAAGGTAAGACAAATGTCAGCAAAGCGCGGAAACCCCAAACGGATTGTGAAGAAATAGATCCTGAGGGAACCAACTTGGGTTCGATTGGAAAGGACTGGGACTGGGCTCTCAAAATGAGGAAGATTGAAGTAGCTGGTCCACGGAGAGCGATCATATGATGGTAACGATATTGGCTTGGTGGCTGACGTTGAAGATATTCAAGCCAGTGATAGTGACGAAGAGGTGGTTCACGAGACCCTTTTCACCTTTGAGGCATTTGAAGCAGTCTGTACCCCTTCTCTCTCCACCCAAAGATCGCCACTCATCGTGATTCACAGAAACTGGCCAACGGTGAAATCACCCGCACCCTGCTGGCCTATCTCGCCCGATACGATGATTTCTCCTCTTCTGAGCAGATGAAGAGAGTCGTCAGTCTCATGCATCGCCAGGCAGTGAAAGCAAAAGCTGAAGGCCTCTTTTTCAACGTATGCACCCCTTCCCTCCTCCCAGTCTGGATTGTGACGACGTTTCGTATAGGTCTCGACGCTTAATTTGTTCCGAATGATACTGGCTGACCAGAAGAACTTTCCAAGGGAGCAACCGTACAAGGATCTGGTCAGCCTCATCAATTATATTCTGCGTCAATTCTTCAAGGGACTCGAGAAAGACCCGTTCCTTGCTGTTCAGGCAAGAAACCTTCTTGTCCGCCTTCGTACCTCGTTACTGACATTTGACTATCAGGCATGGTTCCCTATGAACAGAGGGCACTGGAAACAATTCTCTAGTTTCCAACCAGAGGAGAAGAGTACTAAGCGAGGCAACGCGAAGGAATCTGATGATGAGGAGACCAGGCTTCCGGAAGTCGAGGTCAAGAAGGGTTACTCATGGAGCGATCAGCTAGGCATTGCGATCAAGGCCTTAGTGGACGACGACAAGAAGAATTTGGTGGATTGGGTGCGGGAAGTGAGTCTCTTCGCGCAGATCCTTTTCTTGACTTCAGAGCTGAGGATGCCTTAGATTCTCTTGTTTGTCATCGGATATCGTCAGAAAGTTATGGAAGACACGAACGCCGACAAGGATGATGACGACGATCTTCCGAGTGATGACGAAGAGGCAATTCGGCGCAACGCTGTTGCTTTGGACGTCCCTTCCCCCGATGCGCTAGCGAAGTTCACGGATTACAGTGAGTGCCTTTTGATACAGGCAGCCTCTTGTCATTGCTCAGGATGCCTCCAGCCATCCCGTACACAACTGATGAGCATGCCTCCGCCGCATCCAAAAACCCTCATCTCAAACTTCTGTTCCGGCTGTGCAAGTTTTTCTTGGAGAATGAGAGTATGTCACTCGTTTTCGTCCTTTTTCTCTTGGAACCGTTTTGCTGATGTCTCCTCAGATGCTGAAGAACTGCAGTGGTATGTGCCGAAGGGGATCGCGCCGGCTGAACTCCAGCGCTCCCTTGGAGTGATCGATCAATTCTTGGAAACGCCTATCGACCTGGATGGAAAGAAAGCTAGCCAGGTCTTGAGTAAGAAACGGCGTCGTCAGCGAAGACATGCACCTGTCGGTAGCGATGATGAAGTCGAATTCCTTGACGATGATCCAAGACGGAAGAAGAAAGAGCGGCGAAAGAAGGAGAAGGAGCAGTATAAATCCGCCACTTACATTGAAGACAGTGATGAAGAATACGGCGATATTGACGCGTTCTTGGAGAAAGAGAAGGAGAGACGGGCGAAGGCTGAGAGGCTGGCTAGTGAGGCAGGGAAAGTCAGTGGGACAATGAAGGCGACTGGGACGAAGAAGAGGCGCAGGAAGGGCCCGGAGAAGGGCACAAAGAAGAAGAGGAAGGCTAACCCAGAGAGCGCTGGGACTGATGAGGCTGATGATAGTGACGGCATTCAGATCTTGGGATCCTCTAGGGCATCACCATCCCTTGAGGAAGATGAAGCTGGCCCCGTTGTTCCACCTCCACCCGAGAGGCCTCGCCCTCGTCCCCGACCGCTGGCCAAACGAAAGCCAACAGTTTCGACGTCGCCACCAAGCTCTCCGGGTACAACTGCAGAAGCAGCCCCCGTATCTGACGATGCGTCCGTCAACGCAGCAAGTAGTAAGCCGGGGCGGCGAGTGGCGCGCTTGGTCCTCTCCGACGATGAAGATTGAGAGGACTGGCATCTCTCCGATTTAGTACGTATATACCTTCTGTTTGCTATACCCTCTGCACAATATTCGCCGTTATTGTAGATTTATGCTCTGTCACCAACACTCGCGTGTACACCTCCTGTAAACTAGAATTAGAAGGACAAGATGGAGTCATCCCCCCATCCAAGAGAATGAAAGGCATTTCGGATGTCACCGACAAACGCTTCTGGTCCACATATCAAGACCAGGTCGTGTTGGTAGTCGCCGTCTCTTCCAACTTCTGTTTCCAGGAATGACCTATCTAATCGTCCTTTCAACCCCGTCCAAGATGCACTTGGCTGACTCAAAGCATACGCCACCCTGCACCTGCTCGCGTTGGCCGTGACCAGTCGATCGAGCTCTGCACGGCATAGAATATCCTCTTCCGTGCGATTAGCATCGATCAGGAGGCAGTACGTCGAATCCTCGGCGTCGCCCAAGATCGCTAGCAATATTTGCATCATAGGTGTCAAGCCCGTACCAGCGCATACCATCACGAACCGCTTGACGTTCCGCCAACTACCTTGAACTGAGCACACTCCACGACCAATGTACTCGAACTTTCCCAAAGGACCTTTGAAGTCAACAAAGTGTCCAATGGGGATCCCATCGAGCGCCTGGGACATTCGGCCACCTTTCCGCTGAGGGCTATCGCGATAAACTTTCACGAGCACCTGCATGCTACCCTTCATAGAAACCTCCGAAATGGGGGTATAGAGTCTGATGATGGCCTCACGGGTCACAGGATCTCGAAGGCGAAGCATGGCATGCTGGCCTACACATAGGCCGGAGGTCTGGTCTTTGTGTTCCAGGTCGAAGGTGAATACCTTCGTATCTGGCGACACCTGTGTCTTGGCGGTCAAGATGGCTCTCGACCATGTCCTGCCTCGAAGGAAAGATGCCTGTGGCACGCTACCCTCACCATCTTGTGTTTTAGTGAGCGCTTCTCGAGATGCTTCGTCGAGCGTTCCGATGTGATACTTGTGAAGCATGGCTTTCGCATTTTCACTGTCTATAATCAAGATCAACTGAATCCTTAACTATGAAGGCTACGATACTCACGAATGGCCAGGAAGTCCTCTGTCGCATCCTGGCCAGCCGCACTGAAGATCGATGCAGCTCCTCCCGGATGCTCAGCCAAATACTCAGTACCATCGTAAACGTGACCTTGGACGACAAACCACGGTTGTTTCTCACCTCCGTGTTCTCGCAGTTCGTCGACCGTAACTGACCGATGTACGTCTTTGTCAACCAAAGACACATCCTTGGGTAGTTCCTTCACAACCCTCAATTCTTCGTCGCTTGGCAGCATTTCTCCCCAGAGCCCATTGCTAATGTCTCCGCCGGCTTCTTTCACCCTAGCCATCCACCCTCCAGGTATCAAGGCCGGCTGAGTTGGATGTTCAAACTTCAGCTTGTTCCCGTCTTTTTGGACCACCACACGGAACCAAGGATTGTTCATCATACCTAATACGCTCCAGTACATATCTCGCGGCTGGATCATCATGGAATCATCCATGGCACGAACCATGATATCCCGTGCGCTCTGCAGGGAAATGTTTGAGACACCCAGATCCCAGAAGCACCAGCAAAAGCAGTTATCCCTTGAGGATACATCGAGTCTCCCACCGTAAAGGCGATCATCATTCGGTGCCTCTCTGTACTGGTCTTCATGGTACGTAATGTTCGCCAGCTTCCAAGTCTTCCCTTGGTCGAACGTGACTTCAACCCTCGTGACGCGTTTTCCACCCCCAGCGTACGCGTATCCGCCTATATGGTGGGTTCCTTCATTTCCCAGGACAACTGTCTCATCGTGGGCTGGATAGCAAATGACGCTGTTTGTGTTCAAGTCGTATATCGCATAACGTTCGTCGGTCCACGTTCCTGGAAGGTTGGCGCTCTGTTCAGGGTCGATCATCGTCGGTAGGACTCGGTTATCGTAGATGTGGTACCAATTATCACTTGGGCCTTCTGTCAAGATAATCTTCCTCAACCACTTCACGCTTCGCCCTCCGATCTGACCGGGAACGATGATTCGCACAGGTTTCCCATGATCTGGAGTCAGAGCTTCGCCATTCATCCGATGTGCAACAAGGATGCCTCGATTCGGGTCCATCGCCCAGCTTTTCTTCACCGACGTCCCATAATACCCGTTCGGTAGTTTGTCTGCGCCCTCGAAGCATACGTATCGAGCACGACGGTGTGGCTTCGCCGCGTTCAGCAAGTCGCTAAGAGCTACGCCTGTCCACAGTGCTGTGGACAAGCCCGCAGCACCCCAGGAGAAGCCTTTCGTCTTCCGAACCACGTTTTGTTCCTTCCGTCGATTTCCCGCGCAGACTATAGTTACCGGATACGTCACTTGCTCGAAGTCAGCGATGAGTTGTGCCAAGCTCAACCGGAGCGGGCGGTCCACCAATCCCTCGACAATAAACTCCCAGTCCATGATCTCTGCATCTTCGACCTGTGGAACGTATCCGTGACTGCGGACAAAGTGAAGTTCTTTGGACGTCAAGAAACCTTCGTTGAACAGGTCGCTTAGCGGAGCCTCCGCGTTGAATGGATGTATCCCCGTCAGACGGATTAGCCGTGGATCTCGAGGTACATGTTTATCTGGTGTTTTGAGGTCTACCTCTTGGACCTGAGTATCTGTTCTGGACGCTGGTNGGGAGGGGGTACGCGCGTACGGCATCTCCATCGTTTGTCTGTGCATTGGCATGCGTCTCTTCCTCCGCCTCTCTGGTGGGAAGGTTCGCGATGCTTTCTGGAGGCGAAGGCAATTGACCCATGGTCGCTGACGAAGATTCACTTGTTCACGCAAAGGTTGGGACCTTCTTGGTGGGAAATACGTGGGTGTATCCTCAGGGGCAAGGACATGTCGCGCGGAAATTTGCACGATCCCGCGGACAGTTCTACACAAGCCCCCACTTGGTCCTAACCATCTAAACGTCTAAAAGTAACCTCGAAAATCAACTGATCACCGCGATAATTGATAAAAAATTGAGTGTTACCGCTGAAACATGTCCCAAATCCATGCGTGTTTCGTTGAGCTCCACAGAAAGTGGCTCGTTTGGAGTTGCAGCGAAGGCTGTCCAACCCATCGCCATGAACATCTGACGAGGAACGAAATAGCCGTTACATGCCATGTGGAAGTCACGAAGACCCGCGATCACAGTTCACAGTTACTTCTACTCTTGGCATGTCCTCGACCCTGAAATTCTTGGACGGATCCCACCGCCTCATTGCCCCACCCGGTCTCATACATAAGTAAAGCACGACCGTTTTGCTCCTTACTCCCATCTACCGTGTACTTTTATGATGCTTCTCCAATCACGAATCGCAGTGTACAGTGCGTGCGACCTGTCATCTAGGGTCCTAATGCTAATCGCTTCTGTTTTGCTTACCAGGTCTCGTCCTGGTCGTAGCGATCGGCCAGATCATAACATGTGTCCTTTCTGCCTTGTTGACCCGGGTCAGCCCACTTGTCAGTGAGTATGAGCAAATTAATTGTATATCTAATTGTTTCTGAATTTCTCTTCACCAGGGCCGTTTACAATTGTCGCAGCATCTATCGCTCTACTGACCTCAGTGTGGATAAGCGTCTTGTAGAGATTTTACCTCTGTCTCTTCCAACGATCTGCTCATATTTCCTTCCTCAGGCTTGCGTTCAACAATCGCCCAGACTCATATAGTCGATTCGCCAAAGCATCATGCCACTTCGCTTCCCTAGGTCTTTTGAGCATTGTGTGGCTCGGTATGTCCCTGCAGGTTACTCACAAACCCGCCTCTCACCTCAGATCCAGCTCTTGCTATAATGCTTGTTACTCGAGTTCCGTACGAATGTGACCCAGATCACGGATATGCTGATGGAAACGGTCCAGTTTGGTGTGGACTCTCCATCTCAGCATCCGTGTTTGGTTTCGTCCTCTTTGCTCTTTGTACGCACTTCTTTGCAACTATCTCGGTGCAGGGGACTGACAAATTCTATAGCTATCATGGGCTCGTTATTGATCTATATTCCTATGAGTCGCAGTGGCAAGGGTGCTTTGAGGGGCAATGTCACCTGTTGCGATGCCAGACCAGACACAGAGCTGTCTGCCCGTCTTAACGCTTGATCATGAACATTCACGACCAGTATAATGAATTATCTACCATACCATCGAATAATCATCCCGCCCTTTGATCGTTCGCATTCGCATCTAAGAATGACACTGACGCTCGCCACGCCCCTTTCCGTTGACAACCCGCGGCACATTCCTTACATAACGCATTGCCGCTCTTTCTTCCTGTCCTCATTGCAGCCAACGGCGATGTGGCCGTTTCACGACAAGGGATACCCCAACGACTATGAGCTAGTTTCTAGCGGTACGCGCGCAGAACCCAGGTCTTCCCGAATACTCATCTCCTATCATTATTCAGGTAGCGACAGGAGACACCCACCAATCAGGCGACATCGAAACACCTACCAGTTTTACATCTTAGCCACAGCGATATTCCTCTTATGTGCCAGTCTTGCGATCCTACTTGTGGATGCCTTCGTTGTGAGAAGGTCGGCTGGCTTGGATAGCGGGTATACCCAGTCTCTCGTGAACTACCTATGGCCTGTTGGTCTTCCGAACCGAACGGATAATTGGGAGAACGAGAACAACAAGGCGATGCATGCAATGTTCACCTGTATGGCTACGGAGAGCTGCAAAGAGAAGCAGACGAGCGTGATTATCTTGGCGTCGCCTCATTTCAAAGACACAATAACTGGTCGCGTTTTCGGAGAAGATATATGGCGAGTGGCTATCTCATCTAATCATGACTCTCAGGAGCTGATGGGTTTACAGGGCCATGAGCGTTGTAGGCTCACTTTTCTTGTCCTGCATCATCCATCTCATTGACTTCATAGCTCATATCGTTGCGCGAGCTGGGGTACACAGCGCTCTACGCTCCAGATACCCGCGAACTCGAAAGAACATACCGACAATTCCCTCACCTTGTAAAGGCGATTCTTGTTGAAGGCTCAGACGTACTTAAGTGCTTCGATGATGATAAATGCATCAAAAATACGAAGCATCCACTTGGTATCCCCGTCTGGAAGATGTTCACATTTCATTTTTGGACCGGGCCCAGGCATCCACTAGGAAACGCATGGACTCTTTCTCCCGAAAACTACCCTCTCATAGACCCCGTCAATTCGGCAGGGAACTACTACCTCGGCTATAGCATTGAGCGATCATGCATGGCGACGCCTTTCGTCCACGTCGAATCCCGTCCAATGCAGGCATACGTTCTTGCTAAACAAATATCCTATCTCTACAATAGCGACTTTGCTTGGAAGGGTATGTCGCTCAAGCCCTCAGGATCGCTTCAAATCGTGTCTGGTATGAGAAACGACACGAATGGCCCTTCGTCCATTCCGGAGGGTTGGACCAATTTGGGACGCTTGAACAAGACTCAGTTCTATGAACAACTAGGCCGGAGTCGCGTTCTGATAGGCATTGGGCGACCATTCATGAGTCCCAGTCCATACGACGCCTTGTGCATGGGCGTGCCATTCATCAATCCTATATTCACCTGGGATGAAGGCAATCCGGACGATCGATCAGAGTGGCGAACGCAACATGATGGTTTGAAATACGAAAATCCGCCTCATGTGTATCACGTCCGTAAGGGCGACCGTGACGGGTTTTGGGACGCGGTAAACACTGCGATCCTGAATCCTATCCCACAGTAAAGTATTCGCTCTTTGCCCTTTCCAAAAGTTGCTGATCAATTCTTCTAGATATATAGTACCTAATATGACTATGGAGGCTCTGAAGCATCGGTTGGAGATCCTTATTGAGGGAGATTGGAGAAGTAAGGCGGAGGCTTTGCTTGAGGAACGACGGAGCTCTGGGAAAGGAAAGGTAGGCCTTCTGGAAAACTTCCTCACGCTCTACTGACCAGCCACCCCAGCTTTTTGAACTCTGATATAGCCTCACGCGCTCTTGCTACTGTAGTACTTGCATTCCTGCGGACCTGTCAGCTCATTTTTCGAGGACACGATAAATAGGAGCATGTCCCCCTTCCCCTGACCCATCTTACTCCGCGACTTCCGGACTTCGCTGACGGCTGAACATTTGGATGCTCTCAAAGCGCAGCAATGTCGCCGAAAGCATGCCTCGGGCTCCTTACTACCCCGAAGCTTGCCAAGTCGAAGGAACAAAACCCATGGGCACTTCCCCTGAGCTGCGCATCGAGATCTGCTATGTTCGGACATTTTTGGAAGTATCGCTCTAGACAAAATTTAAAGACCTAGTCATGTAGAAGGACCCGGTAGCCCATCTAACGCCTCGCACTTCCTGCCATGTCGCTCAAGACTCTCATCACTATCTACAGTAGGAAGGCAGGCTTTTTTTCTTGACTAGCGACTGATCATTACATAACTTAGGCCTTATCATTGCCTTCGCCGTTTTCACCCTGATTATGGAGTTGCATGAGTGCTGCCCTAAACGGTTTTGGTCGCTACACTAGTATGCTGCTTCTGATCAAGAGCTTGATTATCTTGTTCCGCTCACAGAGAATGGCATTTGCCTAGCGGCCTTTTCTATCACTTGCGTAGCCGTGTCGGTGGTGACTTGTGCTTGGACAAGCACCCTGTATGATTCCTCCAGCCCCATACTCCTTCCTGCTTCTCTGATCTGGAAACTCTTCAGGCTCGCTTTCAGGAATATTCCTACTCATATTCTGGGTAAATCGACTACTCATGTCGCCTCGTTTGGGCCCCAGAGATTGGTGTGGCTTGGCATGTTTACCATCCCTGCCTTCCTATCTTCCTCTATGAGCTCACGGACATTCTGAAGCTCTGTCCATAATGATGGCCACTCAAACGGCTCAAGAGTGTCAACTCGACATCTATTCGGATGGCTCGGCCTATACTTGGTGCGCCCTCGCCTCGACTACTACCACACTGTCGTTCATCCTGTCCGTCCTTTGTGAGTTTCTGGATTCTGCTCATCTTTGAAGCCATTACTGATTCCTATACGGCTTCAGGTACATGCGCTGCCTTTGTCGCGCTCGGTCGAAGGGGCATCAAGTGAAAAAGATGTCAATTACCTTCTCATGAACCTTCTACATTTACGACTTTTTCCATTTACCCATGGACAGATCGAGAATAGCTGTATCATGCTCCGCATCCTCTAATCGTAGCAAACTGCAATCATTCCACAAATTCAACCTACCTCGTCAAATCTGAGCACAGCCTCGCGCCGAAGATGGTTTATTCACCAAGAGCTTGACGGAAGGATTCTCCCATATCACCAGTTCGGGCTTCTGGAACGAACATGGACTGTGAACGTCTTCTGGTGGCATGAACCTCGCAGTCGCCAAGCAGGCTCAGAATAAACCTCAATGAAGCTACTGGTCATTTTCTACTGGGTAACCGACCTATGGCCGCAGATGTTATCATGAGCAGGTTTTGCAATGATGAACTTCCCCGCGTACACCGGCCTGGGTCAAGGCACCACGCCGCTTTATGATATTATCCTGGAAAGTCCTGGAGGAGTCGGCTACTTTCCGAATGCTGATGTTTCCTGTGTTCAGTTCTCCTTATATGTAATCTCTGATTCCGTGAATGTTCCGCTCAGAGGCCGTTGTCCTCTGGTCACCAAAGCCATGGATTCTCGGCCTATATCCGGGCTCTTTCAGTGCGTTTACCCCCTGACTGTATTCGAGCTTTCTCAGTTGTATCGCCGTTCAAATCGATGGCCAAACGACCACTTTCAGTTAGCTCCTGAACAGATAGGGTCCCAGTCAGGAGCCCTCAATTCCCACCAGCTTCCATGTGGTCGCACCATCGCACTGCTTTCTGCACATTCCACAAGGTTTCGCCCTGCCAAGGTATGTTTTTGAGATGCGTGGAAGCACTAACGCAAAGAAAGCAGTGCAAACGTTGATCGAGGAAGTATTTTTGTCGGGCGGTCGGGCGTCGATGACTTGAACCCAAACAAGGTTCGTCTAGTTCGTCATGTGTCTACACCGCCTCTCGAACTTGATGGAGTATATCCCGCAGTAAAGCCTCGATATTGAGGATTTCACGTATGCTCCCATGGGCATAGTTGAGCGAAAAGGCTGTTCAGTGATCCAGTGATGAGTGACTATCTCGATGGGTACGAAGCGAGGTGAGTGGTGGTGGGAGTGTATAAAACTCGTACGCTCAGTCAGTTCCTCATTCTACACAACTCAATTGGTACTCAGATGTCTCCTACGCCTCGCGTTGTTCTTTATAGTGAGTTCCGCATGCTTTTTGGAAGATGAGCGATGGCTAATGCGACCCAACTAGGTCTCATCATCATTCTCGCGGTTGCTGAGACTGTAGTCGCTAGCTTGACTGCTGTTTTCAATGGCGCGTCTGATCTTACGAGTGGGTTCCCTCGGTCACGGCGAGTTGAGGTTGAGTCGAACACTGACTTAGCTGATGCTTTGCAGCACCCTTCGCGTGGCTAACTGTGGGCGTCGCTGCCTTCACTTGGT
Source organism: Pleurotus djamor (assembly GCA_029747585.1). Lineage (NCBI taxonomy): Eukaryota > Fungi > Basidiomycota > Agaricomycetes > Agaricales > Pleurotaceae > Pleurotus > Pleurotus djamor. The sequence goes on along the minus strand of JAPEVF010000002.1, from coordinate 75,234 downwards.
TCTCAACTGGCGCTTTGTAGGATTCTCCGCTGTATTGTTATCTATGATGTGCTGATACATGTTTAGGCTATTCTATAATAACCGACCTCAATCCAAACGAGTGTTCTCAAGAGGTTCGTGTCATTATGGGACGATTACCATTCAGATAATTATCTGGTTGAGTGAGTTGAAAATCTCTCTTCGGGTTTTTGAAAACTTTGCTTATGTTTCTGGCTCCAGTGATTGCTGTAATGATGGGATGGACGTCTTCATCTGAATGCAAAGGCAGAACCGAATCATCGGATGGCATATCATTAAGCTGGTGTGCGTTGAGTGTTTCTGCCGCAGCCATAGCAGCTCTCCTTTGCGTTCTATGTAGGCTCAAGGCCCTCACTTCTACAATTCATCGACGCTCAATGACGACCTTTTTCTAGTCCTTTTCGGGTCCTGTATTATCTGTGTTTCACTTTCTCGTCGGTCGACCAGTATGGGCGTGCATATCGCCAAAGCTGATGAAGATATTGAGATGGAAAGTCGAGGGTCGATACACTCTCGTAACTAGCGCTGTCTCTACAAAATGATACCCTCTGCTGTTTTGCGCCAAGTTGAAATGAGTTCAGGGCAGCCCCTGGAAAGCTAGGGTCTCGGGGAGCGGATGTTACATAATCGGGAGTGTGTTCTTTCCGTCGATTTGCTCAGGCGCACGCTCTCAAGGGATGCTGCGTCCGCGTCGCTCCCGCATCAGTCCACCACGACCCCTCTCCATCAACAGAATGGGCTCAGACGAGAAACACCCGCCGTCGCGTCTCACAAATCGTCTCGGCGTCGCGAACCGCATCTGGGTCGTCGTCGGCCTCATTGTCGCCGTTATCACATTGACACATTTCATTCTGCCTTCGACAACATCGTTGACGGTTCAGAAAGTCCTCAAGTCGAAGAACTACCTAAATGCGTCGCATACTGACCCGAATCCGTTTGCGTTTTGTCCGCTGTATGGGCCTGGAGATGAGGTAGGGAACAAATATGGTGCTTTGGCGTTGTCGCAGAGTCGTATGCACCTTGGGAGCGGAGCGAGGGTGCAGCGCGTGCTGCAGAGAGCATTGTCGGGTCAGCCAGTGACGATCAGCGTGCTCGGTGGCTCAGGTATGTCGTCTTATCATCAGCGGCGGTGACCAGTGTGTGCATATGCGCGGATGGACACGTCGCTTTCGCTATTCTGTCTTGTCACTGACTTGGAATTCCTCTCTAGTATCTGCTTGCCACGGTGCTGGTGATGATCCCATATCTCCCCAATGTTACCCAACGATGTTCTTCAACTGGTGGAACTCCGTATTCCCTCACCCAGCTACCGAACTGACAAACGGTGCAATACGGCGGACGAATTCGCATTACTTTGGTTATTGCCACGGGCAGCACATTCCAGATGTCACAGACTTGGTCATCATCGAGCTGGATACTGACGACACGCCAGACAAAGAATCCATGGAACATTTTGAGGTCTTGGTTCGCAGTCTCTTGCTTCGTCCAGACCAACCCGCCGTTATCATACTGGGTCATTTCGCTCCTCAAATTCAAGCTGCGTTTGGCTTTGCCGGTCCAGACCATTCCCATAACATCGTAGCCCAGTTCTATGATGTACCGCATATCAGCACCAAGCCAACACTTTACCCGTCGTACCTCGCTTCCCCATCGTCGATCTCGAGATACTACCAAGACGCCATTCTCGCTTCGCCGTCAGGACATCAAATAATAGCTGATGTGCTCATCGCATACATGCAGCAGCAAATTTGCGGTGCCTGGGACATCGCTATGGGTCTTGCGTACGATTCGGATTCGGATGGGCTATTTGATGCTACACAGGGTAAAGAAGGCACACAGAACGCGAACAAGGGTGGACTGTTTGGCGGACTGGGGCATAGGAAAGGTGTACCAGAGCCGGAAGACGCCCAAAAGGCGAAGGAAGGCGGGGACCCCTTGGACCCTGATGCCAGGTCAAAGCATTTGTTGCCCCTGGGCGATCCCGTTGTCCGCGTACCTCCTGCTAGGATCAACAGCCCGCCGCCTGGGACTGTTGATAAGCCGTATGTTGAGATTAAGCCATTCTGTGTCAGTGCAAATGATCTCGTCAACCCATTGCCACCAAGTTTGTTCTATGGGAGTGGCTGGTTCGTTCATCATCCTAGTAAGCTCTCAACTGTCCTGTCCTCGACGTCTGGCTGCTGACTCTCCCCCTCGTTATTTCGATAGCCAGCGGAGATGGACATGCCCAAAATGCGGCCGCTCATTACTATTATTCTACCTTGCCGTTGTCAAAATTGCGCATTCCTCTTCAGGTCAATGCTGGAGATATCGGAATATATTTCGTCAAGGAGAAGGCAGGTAAAGCTGGGTTCGGAGAGGGTAGTGCTGTGGAATGCTGGGTCGATGACAACTATGGTGGCGCACATACGTTGGAAAACGCTGGCGATGATGAAGGTGTTGTGTGAGTAAACGTCTCTCATTGCGCGTCTGCGTGGTCGTGGGTCATGTACTCACTTGTCTTTGCCTTAGGTTGGAAATGATTGACCGTTCTGTCTCGACCGGATCGCATTTCGTCGAGTGTCAACTACTCGGCGCGGAAGGAGAGGCCGTACCACCGTTCCGCATCGTCGGGGTCTTTACGACCTAACAGCCCGTGTAATGGGCATGTATCGCATGTTCTTATTGTTTTCCTGCCTGTTTTCTTATTCACGCTGGCTTGGTTCATCGCAGTCGGACGCATAGATTAAATTAGCAACGGACGTTCTGTATGAATAGTGTTTTGTACTCGTCGCGTAATGTACCTCTCTTTCCAACTTGCTGTCGTGTCCATATCACCTTTCCACGTACCACATCCCCTGCGGCCTGGTCGACGCATGTTATGCGTGTCTTCGACTCGCCGCTCCTGCCGCTATGAAGAGGCTGCTTGGGCAGACTCCCTCTCGTTCATCTTGGCTCGTCATTATGGGCTCGCGTTGAATTGTCGCTTGTCGCTCAAAGAATCTCTACGCGATTACGGTTCTCCAGGTGCATCCAATCACTGCTGCTTTTCACCAACCTGGATTGCTCAAGGAGTCACATCGCGTCAGGCTGGGCTTACAGCTACCAATCCGTACTTGCTTCTGCTGGACGATACACCTGAGCTGCTGTGACGATTCACACAAGTCGTGCACTCCTTGGATTAGTATTCTGGCGACTCGCTGCGTTGACGTTGAGTGGTATAAATATCGCCCGTGATACTCATTCTTATGCCCCAGCTTTCTGCTTCTTTTGCATCGTCATCTCATCTTCCACCAAACACAAACCACTACCAACCCAACAATCATCTACAAAATGTGCCAAGCTCTCAAATACCAATGCCCAAGCTCCGATCTCGAGTCCGCGAATGCACCACCAATGCATGGTGCACCGCGCTGCCTTTCCTCGAGCTCTTCTATCCCTCTCAATCATTCGAGGGACCCGCAATGCGGCGCGTGTGGAGAGAGGGGAACGCACCGCCCAAATTGCCCAATTATTGCGGGGACGGGAAAGTGAACCAACGCGTATGAGCGATTTCTTCTCTAAATCCGGCCCCCCTGTGAGTTCGCTCTGTAACTTTGCGTTGACTATCTAAACTGAAAATACCCCACTTCTGCCAAATCTTCTCTGTTTTTCCCTTTTCCGAAGCATGTCTCCCCGGTTATTCTCCTATTTCCTCATGTGTCGTTTGTTGTGTATTTTTAATCTCTGTGACCTCTGAGACTGTGTGTAATTGTATCAAATATCAATTGATTCCTCGTACTTTCAAAATCGTGCCGCAAGAATATCTGAACTCTCCTCAGCAACGGTATAGAGTACGCAACAGGAGGGATGGCTGGTGGATCGGCAGCAAAATAAGCACTTGTGCTGGTCGTTCCGAGGAGACCATGGTGACGAGTCATGTTTCTTGCTCGAAGACGCTCTTGGCTCGAGATATTTCTCTATCAGCGGGAGTCACAGAATTACGGTCGTTGACTTGAGCAAGCCCGGTGAGGATTGGGTGAGGAAGAAGAATCGGATGGATGGCGGACGGTTTATAATTGCATACGCAGGGTACTTGAACGATTTCAATGGTAGTCCCTGTCCCTTGCACGGCTTGAACCAGCCTGACCTACACTAATGCCGCTGATCCCTGCAAAACTTGGTTCAACACGCTTGAATCAGGGGCTCTCAGGAGTTAGGGCTCTACAGGGGCTTAGTGATTGAGGGTGGGAGGTTTGGAATCATTGAGCTAAGTCGTCAGGCACTTTATAATCTGTGCCGGGAAGTCGGCCGTAACGCGTCCTACTTCCGTAGAGACACCTGTACTCGAAGACAACAATCCCATTGTGGAGTTCTGTGAGTTTTCCCTTGCCTGTCGCAAGCCTGTCGACAACCGCTTACTGAACGCCCCGGTGAGCAGCGAGCAGTCAATATACTGAGAGAATACGTATAGGCCAAGTATAAGGCTATGATAATATCCGAAAACCCGAAGCTCACTATCGTGAAGTGCTCGGCTGGCTCTCATAGACGTTTTCACCCACGCAGAAACAGCCCAGCCTTATCGCTGCCCTTGACATTTTCCCATCCGCTAAAAAATTCTGCGAATAGTGCCCTTCGCATGGATAGGTGCGCAGTCTATGGACTGAAGTGTATATGTGGCCACTTTGGAGTTGAGAGACTCACCTCGAGTGTGAGGGGGGTATAAGCCAGCGCACGACAGATGTTGCTGATTATTCTCATTCAACGCATCTCCACAAAGGTTCTACGCTCCAAACACAACGTATCCCACCACACCACACCCCTTCAACCTTTTCATCGCCTTCCAACCGAAATTAACCGCGATCTCCTTGCGAATGTTTCAAGCCATTGTTTGTCTCCATCGGCCTGCGTCCCTAAGCCTTCTTCGCCATTACCATCGGAGCCCCGAGTCGCGGCGTCGTCTTTGGGCCTCGCCCTTGTATATTCCTTCAAGTTCCCGCCGCCCAAAATGCAGTCAATGTGGCCTGAGAGATGGTCATAAACAGGGATGCTGCTTAGATTCGTCCGTGCGAAATGGTCGATGAGCGAACATATGGTAAGACGATACAACCAAGCTAAGCTATGAAAAGTACCACAGATACTCATCAAGAATTATATGGACCTACAGGGAGATGTACTCTCCTCACCATGGACATTGCCTCGATATATGATACATAAGAACTCATGAGCATTTTCGTGACAATTGATAAATTATTCTCAGAAAGCTCAGGAACACATGAGACTATTACTAAGTAGACCGTGCGAGGAGAGAGTTCTCATTAGTACTTAACGTGGACTGAAGAAAGTGGTAGGTGGTATAAAAAGATGATAGACAAAAATCTCGCCTGGACACTGTGGGAGTTGAACCCACGACCTCACGCAGACACAAGTGCGAAGCGTGCGCGCTACCAACTGTGCCAAGTGCCCGTTGGTGTCACACTGCATCTCAAAATATGTATCCACGGCGTGCTTCGAACCCTACCCGTCGAATCTAGTCCTTCTTCAAGTTGTTCCTTCCCTTCATGCACTCGGCCACAAAGCACGTCTTCCTCTCGAATCGTCAATTCATCAATTCTGAAAAGTCACTTAGAAGACCCACCCATCGCGACCATTATCTTGTTTGTGCAGGGCCGTGGAGCGTGCTGTCTACGAGATTGCGGGCAGTCAACCTTGCATCAACCTCGCATTCGACTCTTCTTCGTTATCAGCCCCCATGTTCCGTGCCCAATGGTCCGGGGCTCTTCTTTGTCTGGCCTCTGGGCATAGAAGCTATTAAAGCCTCCGAGATATGTTGCTTTTTCCAATGTCACTATTCCCGAGCGACTGGTCAGCGAACCCCCCGTGGCCCTGTATCGGAGGCTTCCACCTTCGAGCCGCTTTCCTTGGTAATGTATGGACTGCATGCATAAGCTGGCTGCCTTGGTGCCACGTACCTTCGTCTTGTTTTTCTGCCCAACATCCAGAATGATGTCTGATAACGGATCTACACAAAACTGAAAATAGCCTGCGCGGGTCCGTCACGCTCTATTCTCGCTCATAGTTCGAGGACATCGCATCTATCATGGTCTTCTCATCACCATGAACTGCTTGATGGAGCCTCGGGACTTTATCATGCCCGGCACTTTTACCCCCGGCATCCAAGGCTCGAGCTCTTCCATTTCAAGCTGTAAGTTAGAGCCGTTTTTCCAACCACTTGTTTTTGATGACCAGTCATAATTTTAGACCGACCCGTTCAACCTCCGTTGACAAGGCTTCTACTCTTCGAACGTGTTGATCGCCCTTCGTTTCGGCCAACTGTGCACTGGAGGAATCAGAATGTACACCACGAAGTTAATCCTTCAAAATCGACCTTCACTATTGAACCACGGAGAAGCTTCCAAGGCTGGCTACGCAGCCCGGAATTTATCCCTTCGGTTAAACCGTTTACCCAGCACAGGGATCAATCCACCTCTGCTCGCTTCATGGTTCCTGCCTTGCCCTTGCTCGATAATGTCCTGCGCTACCGGCTGTCAGACACGCGTAAACCCTCGGCTAATGCCTACGTCCTGCTCTGATAGTACGGTGTCGCCGTATATTGTTTGAACGCCAATGCTATTGGATGTCCATACTTGCGTTCCTGATTCGGAGAGGTCGACTGTTTTCGCCCGAGCTCCACAGCTGTAGCCAACCAGTTCAATCGGGTATGATTGCCTTCGCATGTCACCGTTGTCGGTCCAGACATCCTCAGGCTCTTCATCGCCTACCTGATTGATAGAAATGGGGTCCAAGTACTCGTGGAATTCTTCTCATCTTAGCAACATGCTCGGGTCGCTACTTCCCTGTGGTGTCGAGTTGCAACACAGCCTTCACTTCGCGCCCCTCGGTACGACTATCTCCTCCAGTCATCTTCAATCATGCAGATGGGGATGATACCGGGTTGTTGCATACTTCGCCATGAACCCGTCCTCCATATACCAAGTTAATCCAGGCCATCAATTCACTTTCAAGTTGCCTCGAGTCTCAGCTGTCACACAACTTATTCATGCCCATCAAATTAACGTGCCGCCCTATGCCTCTCTGCGACTTCAAGCACAAGTCTATCCATCGACAATTCCACGCCGCATCTTCCTTCATCCCCAAGTCGATACGAACATTCAGGTTACCGAACCATGTTCATTAAACGCTCCCCTACGTTCCGAACGCCATCAGAGTTTTGGTCTACTCCTTGGCGTTTTCACCAACTACTCTACTTTGGCAATTGTTCATCTGTCGCAGCGTCTTTCTTATCTTTTTTCAGTCTTCTGCCTTCCCATGCAAGGCAAAAGATACACAACACGACTTCTCGTCTCTTGATGCCCACCGGACCTTTTAGAATTATACTTGCACCGGTTTGCCTTTTTGCCTGCAGTCTGGGTCCAGTGCCCACCCACATCGGCGGATATCGATGATATTATCAATCGCGAATGTGCGTCCTTCGGTCAGCGGGGGCCGTCACGCGTCACTAGGAGTAGCTCGGCAAACTATTTTGATGCCTACTTGAAGGATCATGTCCTATTATATGGGTTTCTTGCAAAGATGCGAACGACGGGGATCAAGCTCGGTCGTTCTTGGCCTTCGAGTCTACATATCCATCAGCGCGATTTCCAGAAGTCGACGATATCATATGCTTCGTCAGTATCTCCCGCAGTACCGTTCTAGGTCTTTCGCCCCGTGGCCTCCTTGCTTCATGAAGATGGTGGTGATTACTCCGTCCATTCAGTTTTGCTTCCTGCGAACTAGGAAACTTCGCGCTTCCCCGTGGCTCTCGGTCAACAACCTTTTGACATTTTCTCAAGAAACACGCTCAATCATGCGCTTCGCCCATCCACCAAAGTCATTGGTCGCTGGTCGCCTGCGCTCTAATGCCCATTCATAATTCATTTCTGACACTTCGGATTGGCGATTCTAATGATTGGGTGTCAAGGTCGCAAATTTGTCAGTATCGCGACGCGTCTTCCAAGCTTTTGTCATATATGCTCAACTATCTCAGTCGTTTACAGGCTAGGACATATCTATCGTACTTGTCCAAGGGGGGTGAAGTGCGTGCCTTGCGATGCCACCAACTCCTGGATATGATATGCTATGTGCTTAGAATTATCGCCGGTAATGCTGTTGATCGCAGATGTAGGTATGTTTTTCTCAAGATCGACGCTATGAAGAACACCACTTACTCTCGGTTTACTCAATCTCGCTTAATCTCCAGGGGCTGTCTAGAGCTTAAATGTCTAGCCTCAGGTTGTCCCCGGAGCTAAACCCATCATGGCACCCAAACATGAACACGTCATCGACGAGCGACTGAACTGGGAATTGGCATTGGCATTGGCAGCGGCAGAGCCTCAAGTTGCTACTAATCAGTGGAGAACGCCGTCTACCACCGTAAGTGCTTGGAAGCGATCCACTCGTCACCCCCGACCTTCGACAGGCGCTCATCCAATACCCCTTTTAGGTATGACTGGTGACAGTCTGCGGGAATGGGTCTCCCTTCTCCCTCCAAATCCTTGACTTCGCTTCGCTTCTGTGAGCGCGCTGTAACTCTAGAAGCACTCGTTCTTCGAAGCATGCTAGCTACATATCATGGTGTGCTCCGACTGCGCGTGGACCGACTAACGCGCTAGTTTGGGACTATGGTCAACGATGTGACATGCAGCGTGTACAATGGATCCTTCTCGGGCATGCATTATAAGCCCTACCTCAGTATGGGGAAATCCCTTTGGCCTCTTTCCGCCGCGTATTGCCTATTTCTCACTACCGCCACCTCCTCGTGGAGACATGCCTGGATGGCGTGCTTGTCATTACCTCCTTCCATTGGTACTGGCATCATTTGTACATGCGGAAGGAGATGAAGCAACATGCGCTCGTCAGGGCGGAACACCCTTTGTTGCTACGGTAAGTAAGTGGATTGTTTTGGGAACATTGTTTCCCATTATGCACTTTATTTGATGGATGATTTGAATTGAATACTGACTTCATAGTCTCAGGGAACGTCCACGATGGCCTGCTGTCGCTCGCCCGATTCAGTGACGTGGATAGATCCGGGAAAGAAAATAGGGAATGTGAGATAAATTCAGTCCTTTTATCTTCTCTGTTGCTTCTTTGGGGGACCTGCGCTCACATCGGTTGTTTTGTTTCTGCGAATACAGTGTTGTCCGGAGGGGTATGATTGGGTGGGCGACAAATCTACGAGTCAAGGTGGCTGCTGCCCTGCTGGGCATCTGTGGACATTGGGCCAATGCAAGCCGACTGTGGTTAACGTCATGTTGACCCCATCACCGCCACCAATACCCGCTGCTGGCGTCTTAGATGCTGTGAAGACCGTGCTTTCGGGTGTTGGGAAAGAAACTGGCAAGGTCTTGGACGGAACGACCGCGGAGGACGATGTCTCCACGCCACCTGATGATGAAACGATTCGACCCACCGACGTCCAGAAACCTATCCTGTCATCGACGAACCCTGGAGATATTGTCTGTCACGCTGGTGTCCCCGTTTGTGGATCAAACAACGACCTTGGAATCAGATACGGCCATTGTTATATTCTCAGCTTCGCCGACGGGTCACAACTCGGGGCGCAACGCGACAATCCTACGTATGCTAAAGGCGGGTATCTCCAGGACGTACCATTCAAAGTCTGTCAGACGACGTCACACTGTTCCCAAGGAGTAGTTCCTAGGAACGGCACGTTCTACCTACAAGATCAGGTGGGCAGGTTTGACGATCCAGAGGGGCGCCTTGGATGGGTGGACAACGGTTTCGGTGGGACGAATATGAAGTTTGTTGTCAGCCCAAAGAAGGCAGGGTTGTTTCGTGGCACCCCTCAATGCTCTAGGGGAGGATGCTCCATTAAATTGCAGGGTGGGTACACTGGTCAAAGAGGCTTGAGCCCCACAGGCCCAACCGCAAACCATGGTCTAACCTTCGTGAGTGGGTCCGTCGCTGAGTCGAGTTCGTGGCATCGTGCTAATGCATCCCTAAATTGGACTAGCGCCAAAATCCTCGCATAGGCGTGACATTTCGCTTCATCGAAACATCCTGCGCCAACGAATATGATCCATACTTCTAAATGATCATAATAATGAAATCGGTGCTTCTGTTCCTACATTACACCCTCTCCTCGCCGAGTTATGTTGAACTTTTCTATCGTACAAGCTTGCAGATCTTCCAATAAAAAGATGCACTCGTATCAACATTCGATCCCGCTCCATTATCGATTGAACAGGTTTTCTTATTGGGCAATTTACCACAGTTGAATACCCCTGTCAATGTTCGCGAAGTCGCCGCCAATCAGTGAGTCTGCCTTCGGACTCGAGGCCTTGCGATTCCAGGGAGCTTTGAACCTCCCGGTATCTTTCTTTCGACACACGTATCGTATATCAGGGGCGACACGTGTCGCGGGAGATAATTCTAACTTGTAAGTATCACAAAAGCTCGGAACCTCTCATGTTCGCCCGCAAACTGATTGGTACTACAGAGGTTGATCTCCGTCATCTTGCCGCTAGTTGTCAAGCTTGACGCGCCAAGGGGGATTGGCACCGAAGAGACCAGACTTGTCCATCCAAGCGGTAGATCTAAAGTTGCATTGCAACATCCACAACTGGTGGCGGATCCAGGATACAAGGACGTATTCGTCCTTAGTATGTTCACATCGACCTCACCGCGATTACTGGAGCCACCGTTTAAGGGTGCGCATTTCTTGCAGAAGCTCCGATGTGATCCCATGCCTAGGAAGGACAGTAACCCTATTCTCGCATCAATTGAGTTTGTTTCGCTTACCCTCCGTCCCATGCCATCGATAGGGACCTCTCCACATGCGTATTGTATTGACATTGCGTCGCATTTTGCGCAGGCCACCAGAGACATGCGGACTTTAGAGACCTTATAGCCCACCTGACAGACCTGGTGGGTTGGTATCTCGGGTTCGCGGAGACCATTACCGAAGGAAGACTTATGAGCATGGAACAGCTGAACATCATTCGCTTTAAAAAGCTAAGTGGCCAAAACCCTCAGCGGACGCGGCTGGACAATGTCATTTCCGCCTTCCCAAGTCACAGGTGCCTTCGCCCCTGCGTGTGATCTCTGAATGAGGTCCTCCTTCGGATGAGGCCCCATAGTCTCTTCATCAATAGTGGTCCCCGGCGCCAAGAGGGCCATACGCGAATGGCTTGTGCCATTCCCTCGAGAAGAGGTCCCTTCAATGATACTGATAACGACTCCTTAAATCGACAGGAAAACGGCGACTTGCTGTTAAGCTGCTGCCACCGTTCATTTTCAAGTCCTCCATATATGTCAGTTGAACCTTTTTTTTCGCTTTCTGATAGCACTTTGGGAAGTTACCGCATCTTGTCCATCCGGGGGAGGCCAATGGTCGCACTCTTGAGATAGGATTGTGACGGCCAGTTGCCCACAGTCATTGCGCCCGTACGCGGGAATATCCGATATTAATCGAGCTTCTTGAATCAAATATGATGTTGGACGCAACAACAACAACAACTGGAGGTAAGTTGAAGACGCGAGTCGCCCATCGTGTCTTACTGGGCAGGCAAACTGAAAATAGGTTTGACTCGGCCGTCAAGTGCGGGCTGTCAGGTAATCTTCATTCTTCAGGCCTGGATACTCGAAGCACTTCCAGTAGTGCTTCATAATCCTATGAGAGAATGATCTGCAAGTTGAAGGTTTGCGCATTCCAACATAGATTCCTGCTGACACCCGGTTAATTGATGTCCTTTCACAGTCATGGCTAACTTGACTCGTCCTTGCACGCAATAAGCCGTCAATATCAATGTGCAACTTATCAGTATGCTTATACTCATGTCTGAAGCCGGATTGGAGCATCAAAGAATGCTCAGCTGATAATGCAAAACGGGCTTATTACATATACTTCCAGGGAGGTCCGAGGGGATTGGGCAAAGCCCAGCTAGCAAAACGGCGGGCGTCCCACTGAAGAAAGAAGACGCCACTAAGCCATTTGGACTGGGTGATACGGTATCGCGGAGTGTCAGCCAAATGTCTGGGAACAATTGGCACCAAATGCTTTCTGGGGAACGGAAGCATTCAAATGTTGATCCCCGATCAAAGGGAGGCATGGTGTCAGGCACGATTGGCCATCGAAGAACTCGAAGGGGGCTCAGAATGAGATGCAACAGCCGTTGAGCCGGCATGCCCATGCAGCAGTATGCTGACGGGGATCCTGCGGAGCTGGTTCAACAAACTTTCTACAAATAAGTTTTCGAATATGAGGAGCTAGGAAGGGGATCGCCGAAGGAGGCTAATGAAGGACACGGAGGAGAAACCAACCAGCTCGAAGTTCGATGCAAGGCTTGATTGGAATCTTGGAAACGAGGAGTCCAGGAGGGTCATCGGTACATTGCCCAGATTGTGATGGTATTTATTCTCTTCGTATAAGTGAATTTAGGCCCAGAATAACGGCACTTCCTCCACAGGGTCAATATTATTTTTCTTTTCTAAAATAGCCATTAAGCCGAAGAGCTTGGTGTGAACTTCCAGAGGGCGGCATTCGAGGTGGACTATACTTAAGTGCTTCAGGTTTTTTCGTGAAACCCCGACTTCAGTCCTATTCCCCCACTTACGTTATCTCGTTATGTCCACCGTTACCGGTCATCATAGTACGGCACTCTCTGAACGCCCTGAACGCAGCCGTAATGCCAAAGCCCAAGCACGACATCGAGCAAAGCGCAAAGCTTATATCGAGCAGGTACGTCTCGCGGAGTCTTGCATCCCTTGGTTCAACCAGCTCCGCGACCGCGTTCGACCGTTGCTAATTGCCTCGAACTTTGTGTAGCTGGAACAAACCGTCACGAAGCTACAAACCGCGTTGGGCTTTACGCCGGACCAAGTTGCTGCTCTTCCACCACCGCTAATCAAGATCAAAGAACTCGAGCAGGAAAATGCACGACTTCAACGCGAGAACGATGAAATGCGCAGAATGCTGTCCGATCCGACGACGCGCACAACACCGCTGGAGCTAACTCGAAGGTCGTCTCTCTCAACATACCAAGAAACGAGAGCTTGTGACCGCGATTATAAGCGACGCAAGATGGGTATCGACGACCTTTACATGGTGAATTTGTTTGTTCCAACCCCCGCATCCTCGCCCGTTGGCTCACTCCGCTATCCACTCCAGAGTTCTCCCGATGGTTCCTCCCATCCTCACGACATGACCCGCCCTCCCCCTTTGACCATCCCACAACCAATGTCACACAGCAACTACTCGAGTGTTCCCCATTCAGGGCACTCCTCGCATAATTCTGCCGGGATATTCAACATGCACACTCCGAATACTTTCTCTCTCCCTGACACGCCTTCGGGCTCAAGTTCAACCTCAAGTCCACCGTTCTCGGCGAGTACATTTCTCTTCTCTTCTGTCCTCGGGACAGTAGACCTCTGGCTAGAACTCCTTTGGATCCTAGTGACGTTCCTTTTATCTTNCCCCCCCAACAGCCCGCTCAAATGCAAGCCACAGCACATTCGCCCGTTCAACAGCGAGCACCAATGCATAACCACCAATATTATGGCTCGGTGAAGATGGAAGAGGATGGCTATGCTGTGCGTTCTGAGAAGCTTCTCCTTTTCTCACAAATCCGCTTATCATCACCATTTAGTCCAACCACCATCCTCCGCCTCAACCCACACACCATTATTCTTCCTTACCCTCTTTTGGGCATTCGAACACAGGCAGTGACATGGACACATGGCAAGCGTACTCTTCGGGACGTGCACCAATACATCGATAAGTACCAATGTCTGTTCCCTTGAACCTTTGTCCTTTTTTGGTGTACATTTCCGCTATACTACTCTAGAGATCTACCCGACGACGACTGCGTGCTTTCGAAAGACTCTCGAACTCACGCTACCCAGCTACTTGTACCTACTACGGTTTTTTGATATATTATACCCTTTGCGTTCTAGACTGGTACATGAATATATATGAATGACACGATTGAAGGATAGCATCGACCAACTACCTGAGCCCAGATCCACACTCTATTGCGGTGAAGTGGTTATACATGGGAATTTCTTCCCGAGACTTCGACGCTTGGACTCAGCGACCAGAATGTGAGAGCGGATAGATGAGAAGCTTAATCCTAGAAAGTGCAAAAGAAGCAAGACATCGGCCTATTGTAGAATTAGAGAAGTGATTAGCCACGGAGATCGGTATCTAAGGCCACTATCGTTACGAAATGCTCTATTATGTTGTACCGTCTATCCCGTTTGGATATTGTCACGGCAGACAGTCTGAAATCTGACACCACATCGTCCCCCTATGGATTCGCTAGGGGGAGTCAAAATGGCCACAGCGCAGCAACGCCACGAGACATGGACAAAGAGTCGTAGCAGCCAAGTGGCCACCGTGAACACAAAGTAACCCAGATAAATTGACCACAGTCATTGGGTGGATGGTATATTCCTTCTCTTCCACAATTTCGATGAGGCCAACACCAACATCTTCGTCCTGCATCACTACTGTGCTGGGAAAACGTGAATGGGATACAAAAGTCTTGTATCTCAGAAGCGAGGAATCGTGTAGCACGGCAGGTCAAACCCCATGCGCTGCAGCGAATTTGCCGTCGCCCCCACAAGCTCCATGTGTGAAGCTGCGGGATCATCTTGAGAAGCACAACATAGCGTTGGCTGCAGGTACGCTTGATTTAGGAAGTAAGTGCCCAACTGGTACAGCGGCGAACTTCAAAAATGATTGAACTTATCACAGTTCTCATGTCTCATGACCTTGATGGGACCTCGATAGACCCGAGGAAGGTCGTTAGCTTGCTGGCAACAAGAGAGATATATTATTACGCTTGGGTTGCCACTAAACGCGTGGTTGATGGGATGTAAGTGGCGCAACGCGATTGATCACCGATTTGCTGCTCATTGTCAAGACACGCGTTCAGCACGAGTCARCCAGACGCTGGCAGAAGGGCCAAATTAGTCGGCAGTGTTGCGATTGAATTTGTGGGTGGATCCCATACCTCTTGGTTCCATCRAATTGAACCCTCCTTCCATAGATAGCGGAACTAGGAGCCGCCTTAATCGACTTGGTTTCGGGGCCCCATATGACCTTTCTAGATCCCAGAGATCATGACCAGGTTTTAGACATGGTGAAAATGGCACGGCGGATTCACARTCGACTCCGAAAGAGAGGTRTCTGTCATGACCAGATAGTCATAAGTGTCAGTGRTKTGATTCACGAGTATTTGATATGCCARTGTCCTTACTGATGTGGGTCTAGTTGCCGGGGACCGAGCAAGGAGCCTGCGCCGCAAAGATCCTCAAACAAGATCACAATATCCACACCAACATTACGCACATTACGAGTTTCRTGCATGCAATCGCGTGTCTTGAGGCGCGACCCACGGTAATATCGATCTCRGTGGGAAGGGTTTTGGAGTGGCACGARAAACGTCGCGGAAGGAAMCCTCACCACGATCTGAGMAACCATCCCGGAATAGAGACSATTCGGGCGATCGCGAAGTACATCGAGCTCCACGRCTTGTCAACGAAAATATTAGGCACTAATTTTCGACGGGTAAGAAGGCGTGTCAAGGAAAACGTTCGGTAATTTCACTGACACTTTGYCTTTAGCCCGAAGAAATCTKGCATCTCGAATGTCTGGACGCGATTGCACTAACAAAGATGCAGATGTYGTGGCTTGAAGTGGAACGCGTTTCACCACCGGACGACATCGCTCGACATCCATCAATACAGGATGCCAAGTCTCGGGCTTTCCTTCGCGCCCAACAGGCGCAATATCCCACGTCATATCTCTCCGGGCAAGGCGGCTTCACGAGTTACTTCTCGTCCGAGTCACGGCGCAGCATGTCGGAGATRYTATGGTRCGATTTACAGTCGTCGAAGGCGAAGATGAACGAATTGCACGMRGTGTTGGATGAAGAACTYGAACGMCAACTTACGCTCAAGTTCCTCATCACAGGGTCAGAGCTSTGTCGACGAAGTRATCCAGACCAAGTCCCGCCGAATATCGGCCGAACGAGCAATACSGTGCRGCATCATGGYAMTAGTGTGAAGAGACGWCCATCCAAAGAACGAGAACCACCCCAAAGCTTGATMTACGGTGTGGATTACTTTTGAGCATSRTGCRGGTCCACGAGTCACRATAAATTATCACCTACTTTATGATATCCATTATGCTATATGCTGTATGCCAGGACAGTACATGGRCTTCATCGTTGCCTAGTCACCAGCGAAGAACGAACGCACAGTTCCTTGTGTTCTTAATTTCAGCAACAGAATTCCAGCAGAGTACAAGCCTAGTAAGCTCACCATAGGGAGGGATCKTTTCCCCATTAAATGAAGCTTCTTGATAACTTCCTGATGTTTGGTACTTTCCAGGAAGAAGTGAATAGGCCGCGTAAACGGCACAGCTATCCCGGGACTTATCGATCTTGAATATCATACCCTATCACCGAGGAAGGAATGGGGGCCAAGTACTGGGGACCGAGCGCCTTGCTAAAATAGTCTGCTGTGGTTTCGAAACCTGGCAATGTGGTTGATAAGCGCATCGAAATGTGTATTCCGGCCGATTCAAMCCCATGAAGATGGGCAAGAAATGATTACACGAAGCTGTTGACGTCGTCCGTGACRATGCCCCACTTGGCAGGACGGCATGGAGCATTTCCGAGCCAAACGAGAAAAATGGGTTCCCGATTCCCGCACTATTCTTCCCCGAGTCTTCTCTCATTTCTCGCCCTGTGCGACACAGTAACACAAATTGAGGAGCGGAGATGGCCTCCCGTTGAGCAGGTGTCCAAGGATCATTCGAAGGGCTCTATGACCTGGTCATGATCAGTACACGCTCTAACTGCCCTCGAAGGACATCAACTAGCATACNAAAAAAAGCTTAGCCCCAAAGATCGAACGACATGGATTTGCAGGAAGAATGAATATTCCGCAGCGGGCGACGCGAGCTCATCAACGAAGGATTGAAGCAGGGGTGCAACCGCTCATCACAGCGTTGAAGTTCACGTCAGGCGCCTGATAGCACGCTGACGCGCCTGGCTGAGTCTTGACGAAAGTAGCCAGGATCTAAAAGCGCTGAGTGATGCAAGGCGGTCCGGATACCAAAGTAGAGGCAGAGATGTTGATCAGACTTTGAGATGCCGGTGTGAGACGGCTCAAACACGTCCGCGGGGGGTTATATTAAAAGAGACGGCGTTCTCATGAGGAACATGATACAAGTTCCTGGTGACTTGCTTGAGCAGGTGGGTTACGGTGATGTACTGATATCCTTAACCAGTGCCATTCATTCATTACTGGGAACAAATCGGTGAGAAGTTTGGAAAGGTGTGGGGAGAGCGATATAGAAAATAACTCTACCTCGTTGTGGCTGACATACGACTGGTCAGAGATTTAGAGTAGGCGCGATTTCCTGCCAGTGGAGACAGAAAGCGTTCAGTTGCGTGAGAGACTCCGAAAGTTGAGATGCAATCTCCGACAAAGAGACCTCGATCGGAGACCAAATGTGGACCATCGGCAGGGACGGCTTCAAAGGCGGACACTGAGCGGCCCAGCGGACACTTCACATCGATCTTTCCACCAAGGCGTCGACATGAGCTCTAGACTTTCTTCGTACGACGACTATGCCACTCTCCTGGATCGCTTCGATGTCTTTATGTTTGATTGCGACGGCGTTCTCTGGCAGGGGGACCAACTGATTGATGGTGCTCTGGATGTACTAGCGCTCCTCCGTCGAAGAAGTATGTCTTTCCTGGGTCTTGACCATTCTCCCTGTCATCTTTTTCTTCCATCGACACCGAAAAGCCCATGCTGACCTATCGGAATTCCCAATTCTTGGCATCGATTTCCACATCGCCCTTGTTCTGTTCTATTCGCATGTTCGGAATGAATCATAGAGAAACAAGTTGTATTCGTGACGAACAATGCCACCAAGTCGAGACGGACATACAAAAAGAAGTTTGATCAGTTGGGAGTTGAAGCCCATGTGGTGAGGGAAATCCTTACCGATTGTGGAGAACAACAATTCACTGGGCACATATCGCCGCTTCTTTAATCCTAGGATGAGATCTATGGCTCGGCCTTTGCATCTGCAGTCTATATATCTTCTGTCCTGAAGCTTCCAAAAGACAAGAAGGTCTTCGTCGTCGGCATGGAAGGTATGGAAGAGGAACTCCGTAACGAAGGGATTTCATACATCGGTGGAACAGTTGCGTGTCCTTTGTCGACATGACTCGGTTCATTTCCAACTTCCCTTTGAAAGGATCCAGAAGACTGCACTTTCGAACCGTTATCACTTGTGGATTTCACGCCCGATCCTAGCGTAGGGGCGGTCTTATGCGGCCTTGACACGAATATGACCTACAGGAAGCTGTCCAAAGCGTTTCAATATCTGACTCGTAATCCAGGATGCCATTTCCTTGCATCTAACGAGGATAGTACTTACCCCGTCGCCGGGGGACGACTCCTTGGGGCAGGGGCCGTCGCTGCTCCTTTGCGCTTCTCGCTGGGAAGGGATCCAATCAGCATTGGGAAGCCCGCACGCACCATGCTCGATTGCATTAAAGCCAAGTAAGCCCCAAATCAGTTGACACGGAGACCTAAGCAATTAAACTCAGTTCGACATCGCAGAATTAACTTCGACCCCAAACGCACCTTGATGATTGGGGACCGTCTGAATACGGACATTCTGTTCGGTCNAGAACGGGGGTTTGTCAACGCTTCTCGTGCTAACAGGTTGGTCTGGTGTTCATGGTTTCTCGCTACGTTAAACGACAAGGGGTGTTGTTCTCATCCGTGGTTCTAGGAATTACCCAAGAAGAGGAAATTTCGGGACCTAATGCTTCGCCCATTGTTCCAGATTTTGTTACTCAATCCATCGGCGACTTGCGAGTCCTAGAAGACGGAAATTGAATAATGAGCCAAAGAATATCGAAGAGGGTGGGTCTAGATGTTGGATATCGTAGAGCTAGACATAGAAGAACGTCCATTGATCAGATACGTTCGAAAATGAAAGATTGATGCTACGCTGAAGCTCTCGGTGACCGTGAGTGCTCAGGCAACATATAATTGATTGTTCAACCCGAGAAAGGCATAGCACGCATGGTGTTTTTCATAGCATTGCATACAGAAAAAATGAACGATGTCATGGGCGAGATATGGATGTATAAGTCGAGCACCGAACTAAGGGCGAGTTAATTATTTTCGGGCAGTCTTCTGCTGCGACTTGATGACCTTCTTCACGATCTTCGCCTCCTCAACCAAGAAAGCGCGGAGGATGCTAATCGAGGATATCAACCTAAGAAAAATAAACCAAACCGGGGGTGAGACTCACCGTGACTTCACACATGTCCCGCATCGTGAACCACCATAAGCACGGCAAACCGTCTTTTGGCGCTTGGAGATCGTAGCATATTGGCGGGGTCGGAGAGCGGGGATCTGTGAAACACAGGTAAATCGGATGGACTGAAGTAATTCGTGCAAGAACGTACACCGGGGAGACCGACACCGCAGTCACCGCACTTGGGTCCGCTTGCGGGCTTTTTGATGTGGTGGTAGACGAGTTTACCGCCTGGGGTCTTGACAACTCGTCGGCGGTTGGAGGTGGTGTTGTAGGGTTGGCGCTTGCGGAGAGTTACACGTTGGGCCATTTCGAGAACTAGAAAGGTGATAGAGTCATCAGCATAGGTCCCTCCGAAATCCATCTCCAGTGTCTTGAGATCCTCGCCCTCTCCTCAGTTCCATCAGTTCCATCGCACGTTGATTCCTTCCACGCCCATAACTCGTCTCCGAAATTCCCACAACGACGAGAGAAACGAGACTCACAGCGTCCGGAATTGAATGCGTTACCTATGAGATCTCTGAGTAGGTGAGATTTCGAAACAGCAGCGTAACGGCGTACCTTGTCTTGAGGATGTGGAGGCCGGCGCTTAGACCAATAATCTAAGGATAGGCCAAGCCGGTTGGTGGCTTAGAACTTCATAGCTGCTCGGCATTTTCCGGACTTGGGCACATAGGGGCTTTCACGTCATGCAACGCATTTGACGTTTCTGGGAAGTAAGTTTAGGCTGCGTCTATACGGTTTATGCGACGCGAAAGCACTGCTGTTCTTCCACTTCCACATCACCTGAGCAGCTTTTCCTTGACTCCGCGCGGTATCCAGCTACCGACCGCCATGCAATCCATCACGGCCTCTATGGCCATGGGAGCCAACCTTGAAAGTTCGTGGTTGCTCAAGCCTCGGACACCCTGGCGGGTAGCACATGTCGCCCTGTTGAACAGGTCGTGAATCCAGTCTCTTTACAGCTCGCTCTCTACTGGTGCCGCTGAATTTCTGGAATGATCAAGGTTAATTTTTGTGTCGCTCTAGCTGCACTGTGTCCTGAGCAGGTTATCCTTGATTCCGCGGGATCCTTGCCTTGTGTTTGCCACGTAAATTTTGTCTGTAGTCCCTATGTTATGGGAAACATTGCACACCTTTCTCCTGCTTAAGCCTCGGACCCCGGCTGGGCTCTGCAAGTCGTACTACTATACAGGTTTGGTATAATGAAAACACTTTACTACCGCTCCCATCTCCTCCTAGGTCTGATCATAGAGTCAAGGCGGTACTCTAGGGACGATACATTCCGCCCCGATGCTGTTTACTCTTAGAATTGATGAGCTCGCTTGCCGTCTTAATCTCAATTGGGTGCTTCCGGACGGGATGTTCTATGACACAGCGCTGTCTTTGAAATACCTGGACCAAGGCCACAAAGTTTGAGTGGAGTCATCTTTGGTCGCCTGCATTTGTCTCCTCGCCTTGAACATCCTAGCCGACGCCTAAGAAATTCTGTCCCAGCTGTACCCTGAATTTGGCGTCTCGGCTTGAGTGCGCCTATCAGCTGTATCCTAAAGTAGCAGACACCTCGACACATTGATGTCAATGCCTAATCTGTCTCAACATACGCCGCTGCTCTACATCAGATCACACAAGCTCATATGCAACAGCTCCAGGGGTCCGACGCCACCACTGAGCTGGTTTACCGAGCTGAAACGGCTTGAAAGCGACCAACAAGTTCATCATCCTGACTATCTAATCCCCGATGTCTGAGAAACTTTCCGAGAATCATTGGTGAATGTGCCCCAGGGAGTACTAGCACTCAAGTACTCAAAATAGGCGATGCGCGGTCGGGTTGAACCGAGGGCAGCCACTTCCCCAACTCCAAAAGGAGGCTCCTATTTTTGTGGCATGATGGTGGTTTGGGCGCCTGCCGGGACCTGTGACACACATCCACCCTCCTCACTAACTTGTCGCCGTCACCCACAGGATGGTGCACAAGGCCAAGACTCCAGTGAACTCGAAACGGCCTGCAGAACGCTTTGCACTTGACTCCAAACTTTCCGTCGAACCATTCAAGTTCCCCTTCGCGGGCTACACGTCCATCGTGGGCGTGCATTCCACCTTGCTCTTCTTCGCCGCTCTCTTTCTTCCCCGTTCGACCATATTCCTTGATCCTTCTCTCGCACCAAGACCTGCGCCGTCTCAACTTACATCTCGGGACAAGCCGCAGCACCCTTTTCTAGAACCCCTCACCTTAAACCCGACATGGACGATGCTGTGCGTTTGTGCGGGCACTTTGGTTCTCCAAGGGTGGTGGGGCGGCTGGATAAGACGGTGGTGGGTTGAACTTGTCATTCTCAATGGCGCAGAAGATCAAATCCAAAGACGTGATGCTTTGATACAACGAAAATTGAAGGTAAGGCATCGCCGGTCAATCTGCCCACCTATCACCTCATTTCACCGGCATTCTAGGATGTTAGAAACGCATGGGCGGCCACCATGATCGGCTCGTTCATCTTCCACGCAATCTTAGTCTTATTTGGTGCACCCATTACAAGGTCAGTCGACATCTCCAGCTTGAAGGGGGATGCCACTCAATTCCCGATCACAAGCCACATCCTGCAGAGTTATCTCCTCGGTCTCCTTCTCTCGATCTTGATCATATTCCCTCCGTCGTACACGCTGGGTGTTCCGTCTCTCGGCAGCGACACTGGGTCCTTCGTGATTCGAATGACTTGGGTTCGCATTTTCGCCGAATTTTCGTAAGTGCAACTGCCCTATGTACACCTTCTACTCGCACGTTTTGACCCTTCTCTTTGTTCAGTCTACGAAACTCCGTGGAGAGGGCGATGGCCTACCCAACGATCGGTGCCCTCGTAGGATGCTGGCTCGGCGTTATACCCATTGCATTAGATTGGGACCGTCCCTGGCAGGTAAGCATCAATCGCTCGCCCTCTCCCATGCCGGCGTTCTCATACACACCTCTTTGTAGGCCTGGCCTTTAACTTCTACCTTTGGCGCAATCACCGGTTACGTTACTGGTTCCATAGCGGCCCTTACAATCAGTGGAATTATCAATCTTGCGGACGAACATGTACGGGCTGCAAAGGCGAAACAACAGTAGCGGTTGGCTTCTATCAGAAACAACTCTGCTCTCTGATGTACTCATGGCCTGCTCGCTTCCGATCACAATTCAGTGCTGTTTTCGTGAATTGGTTCGGCAGCGGCAAACTGCTTGTAGATCGCACCAGTATGTCATGTGGTTTTGTTTGTGTCCCTGTAGTTACGAGGCCTCTTCACAGTGCTTATGGTTGACCATGCGAGGCAGCCATCCTGCTTTTCCTATGAGGACATCCTCTCAACTTGTATAACCACGCTCATTAGGAAGCACCGGTCTCATCAATGATGGTTTCAATGATACCTACGTCATGTTGAACACCGGTGTGGCGCAAGTTGTTGTCCTCAGGTACTCTTGTCTGCCTCGATGGTGAATTTCCTTGGAGTGGGAGAGCGTCTGCATAATCAAACCCCCACTTCCTTTAAANTTTTGGTCGCCCCAACGCGCATGTTACCCTTGATATCGGTCCGCCTGCAGACGCTCAGCCCATTTGTCCCAGGCGCCAGCTATCTTACGGGTTCAAGGTTGAACCTGGTGCCAGTCTTTCCTCTTCGATGCAGCTCGTGATGTTCACCCTAGCGTCTTCCACAGCTTAGTAAAACAAAACATATACATGGTGTTACAAATGTTCTTCTACAACTCCCAGAGGATACGTTCGCTGGCACCTTCAACTTCATCGTTCCAAAGTCACAGTGGCCTCCTACTCGGTGACGCTGTTGTATCCGCTTCTACCTCGTGCCTCCAACGATGAGCGCTTGCCATCGACGCCATTATAACCACTTCGTCCACGTTCTTCGACACTGTTGTATCCACTACGTCCCCTCTCTTCGATGGTGTTGTATCCACCACGACCCCTTTCCTCGACACTGTTATAACCGCTGCGGCCTCTCTCTTCGAGGGTGCGTTCGTTGATAGGCGCGGCGCGTGAGCTGCCCGCGAGGAGGGCGACGAATAATAAAGCTAGACTGATGGTCTTCATTTGTCGTGTTCTGTAACTGAAGTGCGGTTGGACGTGAGACCGACCGCTCTTCTATCCTCCTCATTTATACGGAAACGCTTCTTTTTCAACGGTGCTTTTCAAGCGAACTAATGTGGATAGATAGTGGTGATTTTCTTTCTTGGAGACGTTGCACATGCATTTCTCCTACACGCGCTGGTCTAGGATTTGCAGGACTCTTCAAAGAGGTAACTGGGCCGACCCTTTATCACCGATATCAACCCCTTTATGGTACGTTTCCAACATACTCTCCCCTTATATCTATTCTTATCGTTCGTCCATTGCAACCAGAGTCCGATGACCGAGTGTTTTATCATACTCTCATGGCTCCTTGGTCATGCGTTGATGCGCTCAAATGTATGTTCTATGACGCTCTCTGCGTCTGAATTTGTATCGTGCCAATCTTACTGAGATGCCGCCTCGTCTCCTTAGTGGTTCCACATGCTTCTTTCACTCCAGACTCCAATAGAGATCGCCAACCACTCCGAGAAATCACCAATGTTCTCAGAGTGGTCGCGTTCTAGAGTTTATTGCGTTAACAACAATTACCCAACGTTCTCCAAACCGTAAGTCCACTCTCAAGCCCCACCCTAGAACGTGCATTGAGGTTGACTAGAATGCCTGACTCTCCCCGCTTCATCTAGTTTCCTAACCCAATGCAGGGTGTCTAAGTTCAAATCGACTCATCCAAGCGTCCGTCACTTGCTTTGTGACTCTTTGTGCGTCAAACAGGCCAGTTGATCTGTATCATGTGGATAGATTGTTGATTCTTGGAGACCTTGCTGCAAATGGACCTCGCTGGTCTAACTCTTCGACGAGGCACCTCATTATCCCACGTTACGTAGCTAACTAGCCTGGACACCATGCCCTTGTTGGACAAGCTAATTAGCCTGACTTGCCGCTCTGGCGCAACTGCCAGTAATATAATGAAAATATGCCGTTTTTAGAATTAATTCCAATTGAAGTATTTCGAAGTCAGTTGCCGTAAACAGCATAACTACAAGGAAGACTGTGGGACGAGTGCGACAGGGTCCGCACCTTAGTCATGTGGCTGGGCGCCGCCGTTGATAACTCCGGCGCTGTTGCCTCGTTGACGCCGAGTCCTGCTCATTGTTCGTGACGACGAGCTCGACTATCTCATCCATTTCTCACTTAAAATGTTCGCNTTTTTCGCGAAAATTGAGTAAAATATATAGACACAACACTCTGGAGTAATGATAGTGAAATTCACCTGGGTTATATAGTGAAAACATCAAAGGGGGAGTGGGTGTATGAGGGGAATATTGACTATAAGTAAAGCTGAGGGAGGGGACAGATGTTGTCCTAGTATGATGTCCAGGCAGGAATGAGTATTATACCCAAGGTTGGGATAACAGGAAGGTGCCGGGGAAGAGGGAGGTCAGGTCTGAGTATGACGGGGAGTAGGTGTCTCAGGAACGTTTGGGTGATGCGATAAGAGTTGGAAAGATCTAATAGGGCCGTATGGAGTCAGCTAGAGGTGTAGAAAGGTTCGTGGCATGAAGGGCTTGAGGAGGAGATGACAAGAAAGATAGGGTAGCCAGGGTGAACTTGATCAGTGAAGATCGTCGTGTCCTATGATAATCTCCTCTTACTATTCAAGGAAGGTTTGAAGCTCGTCCTTTACAACCTGGATCCAAAATTTAGAAAGGATCAGACGGTCCGAAAATTAGTAACGGAAGACAGAGTAGTGAGCAAGTACCCCGATAGCGCGGAAGATCGACGCGTTCCGAAAGCACGAAAATTAGTAGAGTTGGTGCTTGGTATTGAATTTAGTCAACCTCGACGTAGAAAAATGAAGAAGACACTGGTGTTGAGTTGATAGACAGAAAATGGTTGTTTTGTGGGTAAGCGCTGATGCAGCGTAAACGAAGTGTTTATTGTCAATGTTAGCGCCGAGTGTTGGATGCTGCTCTTCGCCCCGGATCACCTCCTACCACTTTCCCTCAGCATATGTCCCTCTTCACTCATGCTCTAACGAGTCTCAAGCAAACTTTCTATATCTTCACACCAGCACGCTCGAGGATCTCCACTCGATCTCGATCGGCGTCTTTATCAGTCTTGCCCTCCGCTGGTATGCTATATTCCATGCCCCCATCCCCACCCAAGCTTCCGATAACGACCATTTTTCACGATGCCGACTCTATACAATGATCGCATGCGCAATAGCTTATTTCAACAAGGCTCCTGTAAATAAGTCAAGGGCCATTGACATCACACCCGACTACCCGACCATCAATGTTCAAAACCTTTGAGTTCATGCTACCGAAGACTTGTTACATCATCCGCTCGGTACGCCATTCACTTATACATGATCTCCAAGTTTAATAAGGCATCCCTACCTGCCCTGCTATCCCTAACACCGCTTCGATCTGTACTCAACCTTTCATAGACCGTATGTCGCACTCCCGCTGCTTCCTCCCTGCTTCCCCCAACATGTATGTTGCTTTCTACCCAATCCAAAGGCTTTCTATCATGCTATTTGTTGCACAGAATTCACACACAGCAGATCATCCTCAAGGCTACCACCCTCTCCAACTCAGATAACTACCACTATCATTACTCCAGAGTGTTGTGTCTATATATTTTACTCAATTTTCGCGAAAAAAGCGAACATTTTAAGTGAGAAATGGATGAGATAGTCGAGCTCGTCGTCACGAACAATGAGCAGGACTCGGCGTCAACGAGGCAACAGCGCCGGAGTTATCAACGGCGGCGCCCAGCCACATGACTAAGGTGCGGACCCTGTCGCACTCGTCCCACAGTCTTCCTTGTAGTTATGCTGTTTACGGTAACTGACTTCGAAATACTTCAATTGGAATTAATTCTAAAAACGGCATATTTTCATTATATTACTGGCAGTTGCGCCAGAGCGGCAAGTCAGGCTAATTAGCTTGTCCAACAAGGGCATGGTGTCCAGGCTAGTTAGCTACGTAACGTGGGATAATGAGGTGCGACGAGGTGACTCGGAGAGCCCTCTATCACCGATGTCAACCCTTTACAGTATGTATTCAACATTCTTCCATCCGTGTATCATTCCTCATCATTGATCCAATACCAGTTTGATCATAGAATCCGATGCTCGTGCGCATTGTGCTACGCATATGGTATCTTGGTCCCCAATGGACATGGATAAACTCGCCGACTACCCTGCTGTCGTCTAGGCTTACTTGACTCAAGCCGTAACGTCGACTTCGAAATTCCTTCATCCCTTCATCCGCGCGATGCGATTGGTTAGCATGACCATAGAGCGGTATATTCTTCAGCAAACCATCGGGACTAACCTCCGTTATCGAATCTTATCCCGTTCAACTCTTCATGCAGACCACCTTAAGGAATCACAGTGTACCCTCGGAGTTACATTCTGGCAACATTCGGAAGATGCGTGTGTGATATTGACCCTCTTCTAAGGGCGAAATAGGCAAACGATCTCCACACCATCTACTCGAACCCTCAAGCATCAAAGCTTCGACCGTCATTTGGGTTATTGAACATCATCCATTACTATCAGATGAGGACGGGCGGCCTGTCGCTCCTCACTACTTCCGCTTAGCTTGTTTTGAAGTTATCAAAATGCTGGTTAGCACCCTTACGATCGCTTCTTTCAACTTTACGCGCCTTGTTTAAGCGCCTGAATGTCTTCTAGGACTCAGACGTGCATCGTATCGTGTCTGTAGAAATGGGCACACAGTGATATGCTGCTTCTACAAAGTGTATGGCCAGTGGTGCGTGCATGAAGCGCTCTCTTGGGGAGCACATCTAGTGCATACCACTAGTGCCTCATCGCGTAAACCTCTGTGAGCACTCTGTGCCAGAAGTCCTTTGAACGTAAGTGTACCAAACCGGGTTTACTACCTCTTCAACGTACGCGAACATCTACCATTATATTTCGCCTACAAAAGGTGGAGATGTAGCACCACTGATTTCTCAACCAAGTGGTTCTCCAGCTTTTCTTTGGTACTCTCAAAGATAATGGCTTTCGTAACAGCTGCTCTCGTCGCTCTTGTCTTTGCTGCCGCCTCTCAGGCAGCTGGCGATAAAGCGCAAAACAAGGCGGCGGCAGTCACCAAAGCCGTTGGAGATGTTTGCTTCGGAGAAGGCAACACTCCCTTCTTCCAACCTGTGATGCTCGATCTTGTCCATCATGTCCGAGCATGTCGCTGACTCTGGTGGTTCTTAGAACGAGACCGTTGAGAGCTGTTGCCCTCCGCCTCTGGGCATCACCTGGTTTGACGAAGCTAAGCGAATTGGAGAGGTGGGTTCATGCCTCGTTCAGTGCCAGTGACGAACATCTTTCTTATGCGTGTCTATGCCTCTAGTGTTGTCCTCCTGGTCAGAAGTGGTCTGGAGATCAAGCCACTGTAGTGGGAGGATGCTGTGCCACTGAAAAGGCCTGGTCTCAAGACAAAGTTTCCGGTCTTGGAGGGTGTTGCGCCCCCGGGCTCTCCTTCAAAGGCGACAAAGCATCTAAAAAAGGAGATTGCTGTGCCGCTGGTCTGGTCTGGTTGAATGGCAAATGCGCCCAACCACCCCTCGCCCAACTTGCAAAGATCTCGCCGATCCTGTCTGTGCATCCGACACTGACTTGGGCATCAAATACGGTCACTGTTATGTTATCAAATTTGCCGATGGGGGTGAACTCGGTTCAGACCTTGGCGCTCCTACATACTCGAAGGGTGGCTACTTCAGACACATCCCGTTCAAAGTGTGCAAGACTACAACTGACTGTTCGTTGGGAGATGTTGTGCCTACCGATGGGTCCTGGTTCCTGCAAGATCAAATAGGTAGACCTCAGGACACCGCTGGTACCGTTGGATGGATTGACAATGGGTTCAATGGTACCCACATCAAGTTCAATACCAACCCGGCGCAAGCTGGCCTATTCAAGGGACTTCCCCTTTGTTCTAACGGTAAATGTTTCCTAAAGTTGAGTGGAGGACCTAGTGGCAATGGTGGTATCGGTCCGGCCTGCCCTATTGAAACTCATGGTCTCACCTTCGTAAGTGACCTCGTCACTACCTTATGTTCGATTCTGACTATATTGCCGTATAGTGGCCCAACCCGAAGGTCACCCTTGATGTCAGCTTCACGGAGACTGCTTGTTCAGGTCCTGATGCACCCTTCGCTCCTGTCAACGCTCCGGCCGCTGGTCTCTTGGCCGCAAGTGTTTCCCAATCCAGCGTTCCCGCTGTATCCTCTCTTGTTTCTGCGGCTAAAGTCGCCGCAGCCACGGGCAAAGCTGCTCGTCGAGGGCTTTGGGACTTGAATCTTGACGAAATAGTGTAGCGTGTCTGACATACTCATCGTATTCGATGCACCAAACACCTGTGGTAGTCGAACACAAATGCATCGCATGTCAGACCTTCCTCATAGCTCAATCCAGGATCTCCCTCTTCCTGATAATCTTCCTTCCCTAGCTGGCGAACGCTAGCGGTCTGCTTACCTCAAAATCCGTCTGGGTCAGGCCCTCTTCACGCTCATCAAGTCGGGAGCAATATCGGCGGGTGGAAGACAATCGCCAGCGCCACACCCTTGTACTTACCAGAGGTAGCTAGAGTCGTCATCCCTCACAGGGTCGGGCGGGACGTTAGAGACTCCCAAGGATATGGGCTCGGGAGCGCGGACTGGTATTTATGCTATTTCTCGCTCGCTTATCAATNGGGGGGACACACTCACGGACGAATTTGTTCCCTATTAGTACAGCATTCTGTAGTACTACTGCACGAATAAGCTCAGAAACGTCCAATCGCGCGANGGACGACCTTCCCTGTTGCAGAGGTGACAAGGGAAGATACAAGGGTGGACGACGCAGGGCTAGTCGGGGCCGCCGTGACGATGGGGACGAACGGAGCATCAGGGCCAGAGCATGCAGTCTCGGTAAAGCTCATAGGAATTGACATCTTTCTATTGGGATACTGGAAGAGGGATCGGGATTGAGCACTTCGCAAGCAAGGGAATCGGCGATGAGACTTGAACTTACGAATGAAAGGCCATGGGTTTCAATGGGGCAAGTGGCACCAAAGCCATACGTTCCCTGAGGTCCTCCACCTAATTTCAAGAAACATTTCCCCTCTGAACAGTACGGCACACCCTTGAAGACACCTGCGATTGCTGGATTAACGTCATACCTGATATGGGTCCCATTGAAGCCGTGATCGATCCAACCAAGCGTTCCAGCGGCATCTCGAGGTCTACCTACTTGATCTTGGAGGTACCAAGATCCATCGGTAGGCACCGCATCTCCAACCGAGCAATCCGTCGTGCTCTTACACACTTTGAACGGAATATCTCTGAAAAATCCGTTCTTAGAGTAACTATTCACGTCGTGGTCAGCGCCGAGTTGAGTGCCGTCGGTGAATCTGAGGATGTAGCAGTGGCCGTATTTAATGCCCAAGTCATGGTCGGATGCACACACAGGCTCGGCGAGGGCTTTGCAAGTAGGACGAGCTGGTGGTTTGGCGGCACAAGCACCATTCAACCAAGTCAAACCTGGGGCGCAGCATCCTCCAGTGTTGCTTGCTTTGTCGCCTTTAAAATGGAGTCCAGATGCGCAACAAGCGCCAAGACCGGAGGCTTTATCTTCAGACCAAGATTGTCCGGATGAGCAGCACTGGTTGTTGAGGACGAGAAGAATGAGCACGCGGGACTTCAGTGAGACGATCGTGGATTCCTTACCTCTCCAATTTGTTTCGCCTCATTGAACCAAGTAACCTTCGCTGGCGCGACACAGCAGCTTGCGGTGGTTGCTCCCTAGAAGATGCAAAGATATCCTCGTTAAAGAAAAGAACAACGGGTAGGCAAGCAAGGTACCGGTCGGATGAATGGAGTGGCTCCAAGGATGCCAACGCAGACAGTAAGAACATCCTTGTCGGCCTTGTTCTGGCCTTTGTCAACTGCAGCATTGGATGCTGTGGCAAGGGCGAGAGCGAGAGCGATGAATGTGAAATTCATGGTTGAGTTCAGAGTATCGTCTGAAGAGGTGGCTCGAGAGGATGCTTGAGCTTGGGATGTTCATGTGTCGTCACAGTCGTATTTATCCTGTAGCCAGAGCCTGGAGGAGAGGGCAGTCATTGCTACGTGTAAGGGAGAGGGACACCGAATCGATTCCTGGTGTAGCAGTTTCAATGGACGCATTGGACATTGAATAAACGTAAACTCACTAAGAGGCGGAGAGATCAAGTTCCTGTCCTCTTCTGGCGGGAAGAAGGTCAGAAGGGACGTTGTGGCTGATCGCGCATATTTATAGCAAAGGTGCACTGAGGAGAGTACGCCGCAATGGGGACTGTAACGGTGATGTAGCAAAGGGGGTCATTCGAAAGTCAAGGTTGGCTGCTGGTGGACGACCTGAAGACGTGTACTTTCAGTATTTCTGGCCACATACCCAGTAGGATATGAGTGGAAAGATAAAAAGGGAACATAGACGTCGGGAATGATGATGGTTTGAATACTGAATACACCGATCAAAGCATAATCCGTCTCGGGTTCTGGCGTTGAATAAGCCCTGATTCCTGAAATGTTGATGAATGAGCTCTCGGAGGCGTTGCTGGTGACACAGTACGTTGCTCGTACCAAGCTCCGGCAGGCATACACTGCCGAGACCAGAGTCGATGTAGTTAGCCTGAGGCGGAGTAGACGTCAGATACAACACGGAGTCGAGAAATGGAATGCGGGACATCGTCTGCAACAAAATTGAGAGGAGGGATGGATGAAGTTCAGGAACCAGGTTATGCGCCGCCGCGTCAATGAAATTCAGATCAAGCCTTCAGCTTAGATTCTTGAGATCACCAAAGGAGTTCTCGGGCCACCTAGGTCAGCACATCTAGCCCCGGTGACCACGATAAGGAAGGTGGCATGGTTGGTGTTTCAAGGCGGTTTGTTTTGTGACTATGCGAGGGGCATATATAAGTGCAATACATGGGCGTATTCATTGCATATGGTGTAGTTGGCATGGAAGGATGAAGAAAGCGAGTACAGAAGCTGCGTGAAACGGGACCCGGACGTTTACTCAGCGTCAGCGTCGACAACGGTTGTTTGGAGTCCCTAAAAGCGATAGGTGAGGCGAAGTAAGGGAAGTTCATGAGAATTTGACGCACCTTGAAGGAATCAACGGGGACAAAGCTGGCATATGTGAAGAGCTTCTCCTTAGCACCCTCCTCATCGTTACGTTTGCCTGTATATCCAAACAGATATTCATCAATCAAGTCCGTACACAGATTCGTCAAGCACTACTCACGTTCGAGCTTAACACGCATCCGGTGAGGTACAGACTTGATACCTCTTGACCAGAGTTGTTGGTTGAGTTTGGGGTCGATTCGGACGTCCTTCGTGCCCATTGCTTTTTGTGCGAAATCGACGACCGACTTCACTGCCCAAGGAGCGCGCTTCTTGAATGAACGACCGTGGACGCGCTTGTGGAGGTGGATGGTGTACTCCCGGGTAACGACATCCTGGAGAGCTGAGCGGGTCTTACCGCCGGTCTAAAGGTCGAGACGATAAGTGGTTGGGCTTGATGAACGTCCAGCACGGCATGTAAATACCTTTTTCTTCTGTGTAGGGGCCTGCAGAACGTTGTCAACAGCGAGCTCGGGTGGAGGATCAAAGGTTCAGCGTACCATGGATCTTGAGGGGGAGGTTGTCGATTATCGTGCGGCTTCAAACTTTGGACTTGCAATCCGACGCCAATACTTTGGTGTTGTTTGGTCCACAGGAAATTAAGGTTTCGAGCCACAGTGAGACCTCTACAGTTCTTGCGGCGTTTGCCGAATGCACAAATCAGCCCCTGTAGCTCCTAATTCTCCCTTGATTCATTGCCATCATGAACCCCTAGCTCGATGCACTTAAATTTTGATGCGACGATCAAATGTCTCGTATCCCGTTGGCAATATCTTCGCAACTCGCCACCCGCTGCCGTTCGTATTGGCTGGTAACTGCCATACCCAAGGAATCGATTTCTGCTATTAGAAATGGCCAGGCAATGGCCAAACTTCCGCGTTTCGAATAACACAGCGGAAGGGATCGGTGCAAGGACCTTTGATGACCCCCACAGGAACCCCTTGCTCGGCTTCAAGCCCCGTCTTATGTTTTACAATTTTTCTAAACCTGCCAAGGCCAGAAAGGGTGCTCGATCAACGATCAACTGCCATGTGAACTTGGAAAACCCTTCATTGCTATTTTCATATGCCATCAATCAGAAATGCGTACCTATAAAGTCAACGGCGGCGTCAACGCCCTTTCTTCCCCCGACTTCAAGTCCCCGAGTTCATAATGCGTGCCGTCTTCGCTTCCGTCGCTCTCTTTGCCGTCTTCGCCTCGGCCCAGGACATCCCCAGTAAGTTTGTCGACATCCTCGACGGAGTTCGTCTCGTTGAACCTGCTCGTTAGCTTGCGCCATGGCCTGTGTTGCTCAGCCTGCTACCCTTGGAGGGTGCAGCCAGAACGACATGAAATGTCTCTGCTCCAGCCAGGAGTTCATTGCCGCTACCATCACCTGTCTCGGTGGTTCTTGCCCAGCCAGCGACCTTGAGGCCGCTCGTGGTGTTGCCATCACCCTCTGCCAGGCCGCTGTACGTCTCCGTTCTCAACGCCATCATCCATCGTTCTGATGCTGACGTCTAAATCTTTCTCTCAGGGTGTCACTCTCGACCTTCCTGATGTTACATCCTCTGGAAGCCCTCCCGCCCCCAGCTCTACCTCCTCCTCTTCGTGAGTAGCTTGGACTACAACGAAATTCAATTGTTTCCTGATTGCCCTGATATAGTACCGCACCCTCCCAAACTGCCGAATCATCTGGTAGCGGTAACGGTGCTCTGTCAAACGGCGTCAACGCCGTTGCAGGTCTTGCTGCCATCGGCTTGGCCGCTCTCGCTCTCTAAGAAACCCACGCTCGTCATCACCATTCCTCGAGTCCATTTTTGACGTGTCAATGGAAGCAACCGTGTATATATCCCGTTGCTGGAGCAACTCTTCGTTAAGATATCTATTGGCTATTTGCATTATTACAAGGATACGGAGTGTCTCCCTAGCCACCTGCCTCTTTTGTTCTCCCTGGTGTAGCTTGTTATCGTATTTTTATTGACATCACAATCATACTGTGGGGCGTTTCCCATCCCTCCTCAATCATGCTCGACTTAGGACGACAATTTGTGGGGCTTGCGCTGGGGTAACTATCACAGGTGCGGTGCCTGTGTCGAAAGGAAGTTCGACAACGCTCCCAAACTTAGATCTAGCTACTAGTAGCTAGCAAGGAGACCCAGATGACAACGACAACCTTTCGGGATCTGATCCACCCCGCCGTCGTAGTCGATAACACCAGTGATAAATGTCCGGTTCGTTAGGGTTATTTTTCGGCGTCGGAAATCGGTGTACTACCTCCACCTCGAGCGGACTCCCATCCCCACAACAGTCACTAAACCGCTCTGCCGAATAGCTCAACGAGATCCATATCCCTCCCGGAGCAAGATGTCTCTCCACACCCTCAACCATTCGCCGTAACGCCTCGTCTCCCGCGCAGGACACCGCATCAGCCGTGCTTTTATCAATAACCAGATCAAACGGTCCTCCCAGCTCACTAGTCTGCATCGAATCGAGCTGCACCACATCCACAACAGCGTACGTCATCTCAACATCCCCAAACATCTACATCTCAATCGACCTCCCCCGATCGAGTGCAAGCGGCTCGTAATCAACGTTCGTAACATGTTGAAACCCACATTGGCGTAAGTGGACGTGGAGATCACTCGTGCCAGAGCCAAGTTGTAAGACTCGGGAACTGCTGATTGATTGGTTTGGTCTGGTGATGATCGAATTGTTACCCTGTGGGTGTGCGTGTGGTTCCGATTTCAGTGGGGCGGTCAGGACGTCAAGAAGGTCTTTGGAAGGGATAAGCCATTCGAAGGTGGTCTCGTGGATGAAGCGGTCGCGCCAGTAGCTTTGCTTGTCGAAGTCAACCATATGTGGGGGAGCCCTAGCCTTGTGGAGGTTGGAAGTCAGGCGATCGTGGTGAGCATGTGTTGGGCCTTTCGCTGATATCGCAGCCCTGGTCGGTGACTTGAGTGCGTACGCATATCCAGTAGGCCGTTCGTCCGTCCTTCCTTCGAGTCATCCAGGTGAATTATTCTGCATATCGTACAACAAAAAAGAGGGTGAAATAATTTATTTCAGCTACCACTCAATCAGAGGCGAGATTGAGCTTCGCCAATCTACAACCCCGAAAACTCGTCAGTACTCCCCACACTCCCAATCGTAAACGCCGACAACCTCCCTCCATACTTCCCATACAAACTCTCCTGTTGTCTTCCATTGAACCCGCCAGGCCCAACACCATCACCGTAACTCGGTGGCCCAGGGGTCATCAACGAAAGGGTCCCAGGAGAACCACCACCACCAACCCCCGATTGCAAATGCAATTTCGAAGGCAAAACAGGAACAGATCTCCCGCTGGGATTGGTATACCTCGACATCGCCACTGGCAACGAACCCGTGTTCTTATTCCTACCATTCATCCCATTGGTAGGATTGTTGCAAGGGCCCCTTGTATCATTCTTGGTGTTGCTTCGGATATGATTGTTTCGATGATTGTGTTGTGGTTCACGGTTGGGCAGTGATTGATATCTGTGGGTATGGGAATGTTTGATGAGATGGAATTGATATCTCGACGAGCGGGTGAGGAATGAATGGAAGCGGGTGAAGAATGGTGTTCGGGTCGTCGTGAAAGATAACCATCCCCTCTCCCCTTCTTCATCCTCCCGAGAGGGTTTACCGCCTTTAGCATAGGCATGAGCATCACCACGAACGGGAGGCGAAGCAGGGGGTATCTTGTGGTAAACAACAGCAGGCCCGGCGCTTCGGCTGTTCCTGTGTTGATACTGATAGCAGAGATTTGATGGATGCCGAGGGTCAACGGACTGATTGTAGTACGTGTGCACGATGACGAGTTGGATGATCATAGGGAGGAGATAGGCGAATGGGAAAGAAAGGATGACAGGGAGCGTGGAGGCTTCGTAGGACGAGGAACATGCTGTGGAGGCGTTCGAGGTGTGAGGGACGTCTAGAATAACTGATGGGGTGCTACATACCTTGAGAGGCAGTCTTAGTAGTGCCGATGATGGGCGACCAATTTAGCTGGAAATGGATGTCAATAATGGCCGATCATTGGGCTTAGGCACGGGAGAGCTCACAAACGTTGACCGCAACGGGCCGCCATGAGATGGTATTTGCTGACACTCTCCCAAAAGTTCGCGCTATAAGCATAGACTGTGAATAAAGGAGTAGAAGATTGTGAACAGAAATACGGACCTTGTAGACGATATACGAGCTTGATTGGATCAACCCGGATATCGTTATCAGAACGGCAGAAACATAAACAAGTCGGGTGTACGCTTCGATCAGATGCAGGCGACGCTATTGGGGAGACGTATCCGTCAACAACAGCAAAGCGGTATTCTCGTCATATTGGACTCACGGGAACGATGTTGGCGACGACCCCGAAGAACTCGACAATCGCCAAGGTGATAGCTATTATGCCGGTGACGAAGGAGAGTATGGCGAGCTCGGAGACGTTGACTTGAAGGGAGGCGGTATTAATAAAATGGCGGTCTACGACTACATAGAGCATCAAACTCACAAGACTTGTCCACTTCAAAATCAATTAACGCGTTGCGCTAAAGACAGGATGATATCAGGTTCTCTGTAACCCCAAGTCAATGGTAGTATACACACGGTGCTACAACGATAGACAATATGAACACGGTTGTATCAGAAGCAGATTGCGACGGGGCACGTACCAGTTGAGGTAGCGAAAGCCGTTGAGAATGGCAACTGTAATAATAATAGGTAAACATAAGTAAGTATCAGAACACAGGAATGAAACCGTCCGGTTGCATCGCCGCGCGTCCCGACTGAAACTGGGAGGGGGTACGTGCGGCGCACAAGGGAATGGGGAAAGCAGAGACGAAACACACCAACGATAACGGGTACCCGCCAACACCGATCATACAACAACTTTCTGACCACCGTATACTTCGATTCCCGAGCCCCCTTCGAACCATCCCGATGCTGGAGGCTTGCTGATGACGATGAGACTATGGGCTGCAGTTTAGCATACTCCATTTGGCTCAGATTGATGGGAAGATGCGGGGACACCCACCGATATCAGGAGACCGCCAGTTGTCCACTGAGATACATGATTTAGTTTTATACGTTTAATGATGGAGACTAATTACTCACCTTGGAGCTGTAGAGGCGGTGGGCGAACCATAGCTACTTCTTCTTCAAAGATAACTACAAGGAACTCGATCGACGAGCTGCGTAATGTGTGGTCCTACCAGAGAAACCACAGTTGAGGGGGAGGGGGTGAAGCGTCCAGCACAAGGGGCGACGGTTACAAGGTGTCTTGCTTAAGTATCAACTTATCCCCAAGCAAGTTCCAAGTCGGTGTTTCATCTCCAGCTGCGCATTTCTGTTTCCGGTGAGAGAGCGTCAGATCCTCCGTATGGAGGTGTAACACAGCCTGTGTTTGAGCTGCATCAGTCACGATTATAAATGTCGACGAGACTTAAGTTGAGTTCGGTGAGGACCAGACCTCCAAGACGCCTTGTTTCTGTTAACCTGTAGGTATAAAGCGGCCACAAAGTCTC
Organism: Pleurotus djamor; assembly: GCA_029747585.1. NCBI lineage: Eukaryota > Fungi > Basidiomycota > Agaricomycetes > Agaricales > Pleurotaceae > Pleurotus > Pleurotus djamor. Next base: position 38,131 of record JAPEVF010000002.1, on the reverse strand, counting down.
GTCAGGAAGGAGGACGTATTCCTTCGTTGAGGTACCAAATTCGTCGAACATTAGCGTGTGCACCAGTATCGTAGCAAGGCGGATTGAGCATACCATCACCGGCCTTCAAGCTTCAGTATCAACCCGTATGATCTGGTTGCGGGTATCTTCTCAGCGTTAACGTGACTCTGAGTAGTCGTTGCACCCCCAATCGCCTCAAGCGTCCAGTGCTCAGCACCCATAGTTTACGAAGCAGGTTAACCCATCTATATATGTTCGTATATATCTACGACCATAGTGAGAACTAGGTAGATGTCCTTAACAATGTTACCCATACCTGATACCACGATATGACAACGTCGTTGCGCCTACCAACGTCTCATTGCTCCCAGTACAAAAAGTTCCATGTCGTCACAGATAACACCCTATGTGCCAGCATGCCAACTTGAGGATCATGAGATAAATCTTCGAACTCGTCCAAACTTATGCAAGTTCGAGGGTTTCTTATAGCCATTGCAAAGAAGAACATCGTCGAGATCATCAGTACAGCCATTGTCAGCCCGACGAGGCGCTGCAATAGGTGATGTCGATGTGGCCACGATAGTATCGGTAAGCGCATGAATGTCACGATGGTGCACACGACATTAGAAATCCAATGCAGTGTCCATTGGTGTTGGCGAAAATCAGGCACTAAAAGTGCAATATCCAGCGATAATTGGGCTTCATTTGGTTCCGCGTTTCAACCTGCGCAGACACGGATTCGAGATTATTTATCATCGCCATGGATTCAGCGATGGGATACGCGAAATGCAGAGAGCGGGGCTGAGCGGTGATGTTGGGATTGCTGTTGGTCTCGAACTGCGCATGACAATCGGCGCGCAGTCAACCCAAGGCCAAGTCCTTGGTGTCCAAACACGGACAAACACATTGCATGGGTTAGCTGCATCGCCTCTGTCACTTCATAACTACACACCACCACCACCTTGAACCCATTGTATATCTTNCCCCCCTTCACCCATCAGCAAAGACTTATGGATTATTCACGACCCCCACCACCACAAGGTATGTGTCCTCGACGTACCTTTTGACGAGTAAAGTCTGATCGAATGACCCTGGTTTCGATGAATTCAGGTGAGCGATTGTAGACGCAGCATTGGCGAACAATGAACTAAGACATGAATTTCAATGAACTGAAGGTCCCCCTCCTACATATGCTTTTGTAACGAGATACTACAAACGGAGTCTGCGACCCTTTGTAGCCATCTGTGAGTTGTGGAAGATTTCTCTTGGAAGACAGTAAGCTTACCTGTTTTCGTAGTTGCTTTCCTCAGTGCTCTATGGACACTCTTTTCGTGCGTTCTTATCCTCTTTTTATCGTTATGAAAGAATCTAATCTTTGCCCATATAGGTCTGTATGTATCTTGACCGCCCCTCTCTGCAGGATGACTTGACCAACTGGTTTTGCGTAGATTGGCTTCTTCCGTGCCATCAATATCGACCGAGCTCGTACGTGCACTCACTCCTCACCCTCAGGCTTAACTAACCCGTCATTGGCTTCCAGAAAATTCGCAGCTTGGGACTTTCTCGATTGTCTTAGGCTCGCTGTACATGGCTCTATTCTTGATTGAATCTCTTGGTTTAGCGGCCGCTGCAACGGTTCGTAATCTCTCATCTTTGTTCCATGCCTATCAAGCTGATTATTGCAATAGCAACGAGTTGCATTGGTCCGAATCTACGCCCTATTGTCCTCTCTTGCTTTTGTCATCGTACTCGCCACTGGCCTCATGCGTGTAGTCATCCACTTCTTGTTCAAGGTCTGTTCCCGACCATGCTTGTGCACATCCTATTTTCTGAAGTCCCCTCCAGAACGATTTGATAGCCGAGTGTTCCACCTTGACTGAAGGTCGAACGTTTGTATTCGTAAGCATACCCACCCGCCGGTTCTTGTTTGAGGTCTCACCCGTTGCTATAGCGTTATGGGCTCTTCGGTCCCATACGTAGCGATGTCATCAGTCAAGAGGAAGCAGACAGATGTAAGCCCGAAAGTCCTACCGCTCCAAGTGTTGGCTCTCATCCTCCCGGTTTTCTAGGGTGTCGACGCGCTTGGGACCACGATTCGTGGGCCGAAATCATATCGCTTCTCATCACACTCTGTAAGTTCTATTCTTAGCTTCCAGATAATAATAAAGATGGACTGATCGACGACATCACGTAACATAGTCCTCGCTGCTATGTTTGCCGCTGTCGCATTCGCTTATTACCGCCAGGTTCTTGATCCCACCAGCCCTGCCAACACTACCCGTGCCCCATCGAGCCAGGCTCGTGCCGCCGCTGGTGGTTACCCGAACTACTACAACCCACCCTACAACGCCCAAGTTCCTCATCTTGGTTACAACCAACAATATCCTCCTCCGGCTGGACCACCCCCGCCTCGCGACGAGACGTTTGTCCCACCATATGACAACGATGCGACTGATAGCAAACCGCCTGGGTACACTGGGGCGGGGTATGATGTCGGCAAGAATGATGACAAAGAGAACCCGTTCGCCGATTTCGATGGGCCCAGTCACAGTGTTGAGAGGGATGTGACGAGTCGTCCGGGACCTGGCGGACGAGATACGTTCTGAGATGTATGTACGATGAACGTTTGAACGACGCTTTCTTGGGACGTTGTATGATTATATTTTCCCAGATGTTTGAAGACGACGCAATGACGCATACTTACTACGTAGCTTCTATGGCATATTACTCACTGTATCCACTCTACTTACTTATCATCACCTTTATTTCTTGCAAGAACCACTGCTCTGCACAGGCGTATTTTATCACTTTCAAAGCCTACCAACCATCCTCCCAGTCATCTCCCCCAATTCCTCCCATCGCAAATGGGGCAACTGCCCGGTAGAGTTCAACCCTCTCAACCGCCGAGAATCCTCTACGCACTCTCCAGCAGTGACGATCACCCACAGATCCTTCAATGGATTCGAAGAAAGGCGAGACGCTACCATCGTAGCAATCGACCCATGTGGGATTTTAACCCGGAAGGTACAGCTTTTGAGGTGAAGACTATTCAGATGGGGACAAAGAACGGAGGAGGAGTCGCCTGATCTTTCGTTTAGCGGAACGGTGAGTGCATTGAACACCTGGTAGTTGAATCTCGGGAAGTCTTGGACCTCTAGGTGTTCAAGGGTAGGAGAGACGTATTTGAGGAGTCGTAAAAAGATGGGTGACGAGATGGGCAGGTCGTCTAGAGACAGCGCACGTAACTGTGTGCTTTTGAACAACTTCGCTAGGGCGTTGCAGATCATTTTCTCCTCGTTTTCCTCCATGCCCAACGGTGTATATAAACGGAAGGTTAATTCCGTAAGTTGAGGTGATTTGACGAGCGCAAGGAGGGAACATAGCCCTGGAGGTGTTCCTTTAATGTTGAGTGAAGCGAGCCGAGGAAGTCCAATAGGCTTCATTGATTGTGCAGCGGCACAGTGTCCTTCGTCGCAGCGATCGATAATAGAGGCTTCCAATGAAGTCAAGTTGGGTACTCTTTTCAAGAGATTGATGCTATCGATGATATGGGAGAAGTCATTATAAACGAGAGCCAAATGTCGTAGTTGAGTCCATGGGATAGGGAGTTTTAGGGCTTTGGACACGGCACCGGTCCAGGTGAAGTTCTTCAACAGAGGGAACGCTTTTGACGTAAATGGGGATAGAAGTTGAGATTTGTGCGCGAGATGCAGAGTCTCTAGGACGTTCGGTGCAGCGATAAGAGCAGGATATAATGGTTCCTTAGGATCAACGGCATCGAAACTCTCTGGAATGTAGATAGATATCGACTTGGTGTGATCCATGTGCGTATGCAAGAGTCGGATGACATTCCGTGGTACGGACGACGGAAAGTTGTCCTCCCAATCGGTGAACAGGAAACTGAGATCGACGTTCAAAGGGGAAGTTCGGGATCGCGCCAGGTACGTCTTGATAACGTAGAGCGGTGGATCGCATAACGCTGAGACTTCGCCTTCAGAATACACCCAAGTGACGGGATAGTTGGGGTTGTTAACGGATATCTTGATGGATGTCCATAATTCAGAGTGCCCGATGGCTAGTCGTCGCCATGCAGAGCAGACATGAGTGAGTACCCAAGGTGCTTTGTTTTTCCGCGGGTGGGTTATTGGATCAGATGCCGAGTAAAGAACAAATATCTTTTTCAAGAGTTCGGGAGGGAGTACGTCGACGGGCGTAAGTGAGTTTTTCGTAGTAATTGAGTTTTTCGTAATCAACTCCAACCTACTTTCGAAGTCGATGAGTCACCATACATCATCACAGGTACGGACTCACATATTCTAATTTGGCGACGGTGGAGGGGAGGAAGCGAATGAAAAAGGTGGTCGAGTTCATTTATGGAAATTGCTGAGATATCACATATCAGATAAGAATAGCAGGAGGGTTGAATATTTGCCGCTTTGTCCGCCAAGAGATGACTTCGGCCACCCCTCTTACGTCTCTGTCTTCAACTGAGCGCCGCTGTCATCTGCTGGCTTTACTCTCAGTTAGGCCACTGGGAATCGCTGAGGCTTAGGGAAGTTCATCAGCAATAGGGAGCTCCTGGGTCGGTCTGACATGCGATGCATTGTGTTTGACTACCATAGGTATTTCCGTACATTGAATACGATGAGTATGTAAGTCTCAAAGCCCTCGACGAGCGGCTTTGCCCGTGGCTGCAGCGACCTTAGCCGCAGATACAAGAGAGGATACAGCAGGAATGCTGGATTGGGAGACACTTGCGGCTAAGAGACCGGCGGTCGGAGCATCGACAGGAGCGAAAGGCGCATCAGGGCCTGAGCAAGCTGTCTCCGTGAAGCTGATATCAAGGGTGACCTTCGAGTTAGGCCACTGCAAACAGTAAAATAAAAAATCAAGAGATCAAATGTCTCGAGCAGAAGGTGGAGAGTTTGCGTACGAATGTGATCCCATGAGTATCAACAGGGCAAGTCGCGCCAATACCACCGTTACCGGTAGGTCCTCCTCGCAACTTCAAGAAACATTTACCATCAGAGCAGACGGGCGTGCCCTTGAAGAGGCCAGCTTGCGCCGCGTTAGTGTTGAACTTGATGTGGGTACCATTGAATCCATTATCAATCCAGCCAACGGTGCCAGCAGCGTCTTGGGGTCGACCCATTTGATCTTGCAGGAACCATGACCCATCGGTTGGCACGGCGTCTCCCAACGAACAGTCAGTCGTAGTTTTACACACCTTGAACGGGATATCTCTGAAGAACCCGTTCTTCGAGTATGTAGGGGCGGCATGGTCTCCGCCAAGTTGAGTTCCATCGCTGAATTTGAGGACGTAACAGTGACCGTATTTGATGCCCAAGTCGGTGTCAGATGCACAGACAGGATCGGCGAGATCTTTGCATGTTGGACGAGGGGGAGGCGGGGCGCATTTGCCATTCAACCAGATCAGACCAGCGGCACAGCAATCCCCTTTTTTAGATGCTTTGTCGCCTTTGAAGGAGAGCCCGGGGGCGCAACACCCTCCAAGACCGGAAACTTTGTCTTGAGACCAGGCCTTTTCAGTGGCACAGCATCCTCCCACTACAGTGGCTTGATCTCCAGACCACTTCTGACCAGGAGGACAACACTAGAGAGGCATAGACACGCATAAGAAAGATGTTCGTCACTGGCACTGAACGAGGCATGAACCCACCTCTCCAATTCGCTTGGCTTCGTCAAACCAGGTGATGCCCAGAGGCGGAGGGCAACAGCTCTCAACGGTCTCGTTCTAAGGACCACCAGAGTCAGCGACATGCTCGGACATGATGGACAAGATCGAGCATCACAGGTTGGAAGAAGGGAGTGTTGCCTTCTCCGAAGCAAATATCTCCAACGGCTTTGGTGACTGCCGCCGCCTTGTTTTGCGCTTTGTCGCCTGCTGCCTGAGCAGCGGCAGTGAAAGCGAGTGCGACGAGAGCAACTGTGAGGAAGGCCATTATCTTTGAGAGTACCAAAGAAAAGCTGGAGTTGAGAAATTAGTGGTGCTACATCTCTACCTTTTATAGGCGAAACATAATGGTATACGTTCACATAAGCCTGTCGGAACATATTCGTTCAGAAGGACTTCTGGCCAGGTTTTATAAAAAGTGACGCAAATCGTGGGTTTGGATGTCGTGGATGACACGCTAGGTTGCAACGCTAGATGGCCTCCCAGCCGGCGCTTCATATCTCATAGGTCATTCAAGAGTCCGGAAGTAGCAAATCAACGGGTTGCCGATTGCTCGAAGGCGTAGTGCTAGGCACATCGTGGTCCTAGAAGGTGTTCCGGCGCTTGAACAAGGCGCGTTAGCTGGTCGGGTAAACGTGAAAGAAGCGATCGAAGAGTGCTAACCTAACAAGCTAAGGGAAAGATTGACGGGCGACAGACCGCCCGTTCTCATTTAATTGCAATGGATGCGTCGATATCCTAAGTGTGCGCATGCAAGAGCCGGACAACATTCTACTAGTGTGGCACAAACGACGGGATGTTTTTCCTCCCATGCGGTGGGCAGAATGAGTATGTTCAAGAGGGAAGCTCGGGATAGCTTGATCAGGTAGAGCATAAAGCTGAGACTTCTTCGCCTTCCGAATACACCCATGTGACCGGATAGGTTGTCAAAGGATACATATCTTGATGGATGAGTACATTGCTGGGCGCAAGTGAGCTTTTCGTGACCAGTGACTCTAGCTTGCAATTGAGAGGATTCGAAGTCAATTAGTCACCGTACGTCGTTACAGATACAGACTTACATCTGGCGATAGCAGTGGGAAGAAGGAAACCATGACCGAGTTCATGTTCACTATGGGAACAGCGGAGATATCAGATAAGACAAGCATTCGATTGATGAATAGGTCGCAGTAGATGACGCTTCGTCCGCCGAGAAAAAGTAATTATCCAACGCAGGGGCGAGCCGCGGTGCTAGCCTCACCACTCGTCTATATACCCATCCTCCTCCCATTCCTCCCAATGCAGGTACTCCAACTCCCCAGAAGCATTCAACTCCCTCAACCTCTGTGCATCCTCTTCAAACTCATCAACCGTCACAATCGCATACAAACTTTTCAACGGATACGCTGTCGCAAGACGAGATTCCACCAACTTCGCATAGGACCCCGGCATAAGCATCAGCAGATACGTAGCGTTCTTGAGTACCAGGCTACTCAAACGGGGACAGAGGACGTCCCCTCCATTTGGCGGGACGGTGAAAGCATTGAACACTTGTCCGTCGAATCTCGGGAAATCTTGGATCTCTAGGTGTTCGAGTGTGGGGGAGACGTATTTGAGGAGACGTATGAGGAGAGGCGCGGGCAGGGGGAGGTTATCGAGTTTCAACGAGCGCATTTTCGTAGATTGGAAGAGCATAGCTAGTATCCCGCACATTTTGGGCTCCTCGAGTTTATCCATCCCTAATGGTGTGTATAACTCAAACGAAAACCCCGTGAGACGGGGTGCTTTGATGAGCGCGAGAAAGGCACGGAGTCCTTCCGGTGTTCCCTTGATATCAAGTTCGGTGAGCTGGGCAAACTCAAGTGGGTCCATTTCTCGCGCAGCCGCACAGTGGTGTGTGTCGCAGCGTTCGATCATGGAGATTTTGAGCGATATGAGGTTGGGTACTTTTTTCAAGATGGTAAGGAGTTTGACGATATGGTTGAAGTTGTCGTACTCGAGAACTAGAGTTTGGAGGTGGGTCCAGGGGATTGGGAGGTGTAAGATTCTGGAGGCGACGCCGGTCCAAGTGAAATGCTTCAATCGAGGGAAGGCATTTACGGTCAACGACGATAGGAGTTGCGTTTTGTGTACCAGGTGGAGGGTCTCCAGACCATTCGGTGATGTGAAGAGAGGGGGAAACGATGGTTCATCAGGATCTGGGGGATCTAAGGTCTCAGGGAACTGAATAGCAAGCGACTTGATATGATTCATGTGTGAATGCAGAAGTCGGACGACCTTTTGCGGGATAGAGGATGGGAAATTGTTCTGCCATTTGGTGAACTGGAAGCGCACGACGACGGTCAAGGGTGAAGCTCGCGATCGCTGAAAGTAAGTCTTGACAACGTTGCGACTCGTTCGTCTTCCGAGTACACCCAAGTGACTGGATAACCAGGATTATTGACAGATATCCTGATGGACGACCAAATCTCGGAGTGTTGGATGGCGATCTGTCGCCACGTAGAGCAGACTTGTGTGAGCACCCAGGGGGCCTTGTTTTTTCGTGCGTGGATTATTGGATCAGATGCAGAGCAATGAGTGAATATCTTTGTTAAGAGTTCGGGAGGAAGGGAGTTGATAGGCGAAAGTGAGCCGCTAGGCATAGTAGTTGGGTCTGTTCTCGACGAAGCTGTAACGGGTCTGTTGAGAGAGGATGATGAGAGCTGTTAAAAAGTATTCAAAACAGCCGGTGAGCTGCCATACATTGTCGCAGATACAGACACTCACATTTTCTGATTCTTGCGATGGTGAAAGGAAGGAAAGCAAAGATCGTTATGGAAATCTGCGGAGATAAAGAAAAAAAACAGGAGTGAAATCATGCTTGTGGCTGTGGATAAATGACGCTTTGTCCGCCAAGAGTAAGGGAATTGAATCTCATATGTAACCACGAATTATCGACAGGTCGTTGTTTCCAGTATAACAAACGCAGCTTCCCGTCGTTGTTCAGCTTTTGAAGGCGCGGATGATCCTTCTCGAAGACTTTCCCTCTCATTGACACGTCGAGTTCTACCAAAGGACGTCCGATGGCGACCCGAGATTCCACCATCGAAGCGAGTACCCCAGGATTTGCGCTGGTGAGTGCGTCATTCCACAACGAAAAGCTGGACAGATTTGGGCAAAGGGAAGTCCCCTCGCCGACAGTCAACAAGGTGAGGAGGCGGTCCTGGGCGTTTGGGGAAAGACCTAGGACTCCCAAATGAACGAGCGACGGGGAACTTTCGAGGATGGGTTGAAAGGGCCGCAAAGGAAAATAAGAACTACGTAATACGAAGGACTCGAGGTGTTGTAAGTGGAAAGCCTTGAATGCCTTGTATAGATCTGCTTCGTCTGCTAGGGTCATTGAACTCGAGTTGGGAGCGTAACAGAGGGATTTGATATTGGGGGCACTGATAGCCGCGAGGGTGGTAACCGTCCCTTCTGTAGGGCCTGCTATTTCCAGGCTGTCGAGGTCCGGAAGGTGTACGCGTTCTTCTGCGTAGTTACACGTGGTGCATTCACTGCAATTCTTCACGATCGTAAGACTGAGTGAGGAAACGGTCATCGCTGTTTTCATCAACACCCGCCGGAGAGTAGCGAAATGAACGAAGACCTCGCTCTCAAGCGAAAGATCGCTCAATTGCGACCATGGAATGGGCATTTCAAAGACCTTGTCTAGCCCCCCTGTCCAACCAAAGCGTCGTAAATGACGAAAACTTGTGTTAGGGGATATGAGAGGGAGGTGTCTGAGGTGTAAGGTCTCTAGTAAGTTGTCGGGGGCGATCAAAGGTGGGAAGGAGGATTCAAGGATTTGAAGCTGAGGCGGGATGTGGACGGAGAGTGATCGAACACGAAACGTTTGCTCGTGTATGAGCCCGACGACGTCCCGCGGGGTGTTTGGTGTCCCCGGGGGTAATTCCTGTTCCCAGTACGCATCGTTACCATGCAAATGCAGGGAGATTGACAAAGGGTGACTGCCAGATCGCGTCAAGAAAGCCGAGACGATGTGTGGAGGGGGATCGCACGGCTTGTATTTTGTGTCGCCATTGGAAGATATCCAAGTGCTCGGAGGGCGAAGAGGACGATTGAGGAAGATCGCGAAGGTCGACCACAAGATGGAATCAGCGATGACCAGCTGGCGCCAGTCGCGACAGATTTGCGTTAGAACCCAAGGGGCATGACTGATTTTCATGGGATCATGGGAGATGGACGTTTTCTTCGGTCCATCATTGGCAACGCATGTCAAGAATATCTTGCTCAGGATTTCGAGTGGTAGACTGTGGATCGATGACCCCCGTTTATCCATGCAAGTTGACATTAAGTATCCTAGTGTAAAGGAGTATGTCAGTATGGCTTGGAGATACGCAAGAAAACTCACTAGCACTGTGCGAGGCTCAAGGCCATAATCAGTCTATAATCAATGATATTATCGATCAGCAGAAGAAGGACGTTGAATCAAAGTTGAACCCTGGTTGAACCTGGTGGCAAACAATGTCACGGTCACGTGCGTCCCACTTGGCACCAGGCTCTTATCGTAGTGACGGACTCGTAGCTCAAAGCATGGATTTCATTGACCAGCCATATCCAAAGCGATAACAAGAAGGAGACTAATTTTCGCACCGCGCCCGAGCAAGTCGATTATTCCTCATTCCGTGTGCGGGAGGCGGCTATGACCTGCTCTTCTTGCCTTTCTTGTCAGCCTTCTCCTTCTCCAGACGTTCCTTCTCAGCCTCTTCCTTCGCAAGTTCGTGCGCACGGTCGTTTAGTCCTAATCTGTTCCTGCAGATTTCATACGCGTAGAACTAGAAACACAGAAAGGAAGAGAGAGAGAGAGAGGTTAGTGGTTCGGATATGAGCATGTGAAGAAGTCAAGAAACACGAACTTGGATGCGAGTAACTGTCATTGGAAGGGAATGAACATGAGAATGCGTTATTCATCAGGAAAATGTGGGTGGGTACGTACCGAATATCGTGTTTGTCTCCCCATACTCCTGTGTGGCGTCCGTTCGGATCAGGGACCCAAAGTTATAATCCTTGACCTTCTTCTCATACCTACCGCACAACATCGTCAGCCCACATACTCACGACCTAGGAAAAAAGCATAAAGCAGTGAACGAAGCAAGACGCACTCGGCAATGAACTTCCGCCACCGTTCCTTCCCTTCAGGACTCTTCATCCATTCCTCATCAATCTTCGTCAACTTGGTATATGGCTCGGTGTTGAGTTCAGGGAAATCTTTCATGATGTGGTCGAAGATTTCATCGTCGAACCTAACAATTGATCGATCACGTTAAAAGCCCAGATCAAACATTGTTGCAAACGACGGGGACGTTGGGGGACGCTGGGTACTCACTTCGTTAGTCGAAGCTCCTTGGGGTGGACCTTTTCTAGGAGATTCCAATATGTCTAAGGATTAGCAAAGAGGATGGCTTTAGGCATTGATCATGAATTCGAACGACACGGGTGCTAACCTGAGCTTGTTCAACGGCCTTGACAGCGAATCTTGCAGATCATTGAATTCACAGCGTCCTCCTCCCATAATAGAGTAGATGTGCTTACTGTTTCTCAATCTATAATGCGCATGGTCCAACAATCCGATTAGCGATCCCATTCGGGCTCAATCAAAGGTTGGAGCCCTCACCTCCATGAGATTTTGAGCATTCTTCGGGTCGAATTTTCCTGCCATTTTTTCAAGTGAGGTTTCAAGGTGTAGGAGAGGATGAAGATATTCTGGTTGGTCGAGGTAACGGTGGTTGCGGTGACGGTTGAAATACGCGATGATGTGGCAGACAGAGTTCAAGCTGGCATTCCACGTGGCACATTGAGTACGATCATGATCGACACAGGTGTGACACAACTCGTGACGGCGCTTTGGCAGACGACTGCTAAATGTTGGATGTGGACAGCTCGAACCGCTGGGGGTTAGGCAGAGACACGGTTGAAGCTAGTGTGATAGATGTCTGATAGTTCTAAAATATGTTTGTACACATGGTCGAGCTAGTCTCATGCTAGTGGGGTTAATGCTGCGGGGAAGTTGTTGGGGGATTGTGGATTACCGTCATCATCGGTACACAGAACATCGCCTGCTACGAGCCATGACTATTAACACCGACACCAAACCGTTTCAACTTGTCGAAATACTTTTGGACCCTACTGGCAACCTGTCGTGGGGTTCGCCGGCCTTTCATGGCCTGTGATATCTTTTGCCATCTTGTCGGAACATCAGATACCGATTACGGATAAACTTTTCACGAAACACACACACCTGTTCTTCGCGCCTTCTGGAATCTCCTCCAACAACTTTTCTAGCAGGTGTTGTTCTGAGGTTGACCAAGCTTGTTTGTACGTCTCGGGTTTAGGCTTTCCAGCATCGCGAGAACGTTTCGTGGTTGGGGGCGGCAGCGGCGCAGACAGAGGGGCTTCTTGAGCAGCTTTAAGCTTAACCTTCTTTGATGGTCTGCGATTGGTCGTGTCCTCTTCAAGGGTGCGAGCGATCTTCGTTGCTGGTGGTGGTGGGGGCGGAAGTTGTGGCGGAGGAGACGACGCCAACGACAAAGGCTCTCGGTCATCGAGTGAAATATCAACGAGGCCGCTCTCATCTTCCATATCACGGCGCACGACAACATCCGTCGGCACACGCGCGCTAATGGATATAGTCAGCCCACCGCATTTCATTTTTCGCTTCTGCAGCTTCATCACCCGTTCCCGCTCCAATTCCTTCTTTAGGGCGTTGAGATCGATTTCCTCACCCTCATCTGGGTCAAAGCATCCTGATCGAGTGAGCTCGTCAATGACTGGGTCGATTATGCGAGATTTGGCGGCTCGAACGAGGATTTGGAGCTCAGAGGGGGGCGGGCNGGGTTTGTCGGGTGCCGTTCGCGATGAAGGTGAGAGGGGTAGGATCTGATCATGGTGTGGTTAGGATGAGGGCATGGGGTGACAAGCAGGGAGATACTTGCCTCTGCCGGCATAAATTCCCCAGTCCAAATCTGGGGGATTCGTCCATCCGTCTAACCTGCTGCTCAGCTTGAAAGCCGAGTCGTTGAGCTGGTCTACGAAGTCAATATTCACTCGTGAGGTGGTCGACAGGAGTTCCCACCTTGTCACAAAGCTCATGGAACATATCTGGATCTTCGGCATAATCAGATTTCAGTTTCTTCAGCCGTTCGATGTCGGACTGGGTGCGCTCGAGCAGTAATTTTTGGGAGTCGATAAACTGTTGTAGCGCCTCGAAGCTGAGTAGCTTGGGTTTAGTATCATGGGCATTGGACAAGCCGGGTTGTGATGCGTACTTATCAGCGCAAGGGGGTCCCATGGTAGGAAAAGGGTAGGATGAATCATTGGGGGAAGGGTGCGCAAAGAAAGTGGTAGGAAAAGTCGCCTGCAAATAACTCTTTTCTCACGACAAGTCGTGAAGATAGGGAGCCCCTGGATTCGTTGTACGATGAGTTTGCCTCCTGTCTTCGAAACCACAACCACCAGTCCCGAATGTCTTCCCCTCGCGCGATTTCAATGAATTGATTCAGAGCTACGAGCTCTACTCGTGAAAAGCCTCCGAATCTTAGGCCCTAGGCCCCACTCAGAAGCGTCAGCATCTCTATAATTCCTCATTTCAACTGCTCCGCCCAGGATATCGCACGCGGTCTTGGAAGAGCGTCGAGAGAATGTGTTGGTAGACATGACCATGCTCAGGGAATTGCGTCAATGCGTCCTGACAACATTTTATGGATGCTGCAGCGGGCTCAGCGTCTAGCTGGCGTCTACTGAGTAGGTTCAGCTTGTTCGATTGATCGGTACCGAATTGCCTATTTGACGCNGTTTTTATTGCATCCGCTCCTCTTCAAAACTTTTTTTCTGTCAAGCATATGGGACGCTTCCAGACCGAGAACTAGCCGCAATTGGCTCTAGGGAGACCAAGCGACCTGTCTCCGTGTGAATGTGAACAGCCTAAGCCCCGCACCCAGGACCCCTTCCTCCTCTCCCTCCTCGTCATCTTCTCAGCGCCGACTTGCTTTTTTACGCCGCAAGGTGATACGGTGCGTGTTTTTGCCTTTAGACTTGGTTGACGCTGACCTGACACGTATGGAATAGGGCAGAAAAATTCAGGCGCTAGCCCCATCCCAATAGATTGTAATGACTACGAAAAATCCCAAGCGTGTGCGGTTTGCTGCGAAAAGCACCGTCCATGAATTACCTTCATCTAATCCACTACCCTCAAGACCGCCGCCGCCACCAGCCTTATCTTCGCCGCAATCCTCTGCTACGTCCGAGGAGTCTTTGACAGTCCAGCAAAGACGACCCCCAAGAGTCCTTCAACGTCCACCAATTCATGAAATCGTCATTCCAATCCCACACGCTCGCAGCCATACCTCGTTCCCCATCCCGTTCAGAGACATTTACACCATCCCTCTTCAACTTCACTCCGCACTATTGAACCCTTCCCCCTTCAAATACAACTGCGCCCAGCATCCCACGACATTGACCATTACCACCCCCGACCTATCACCCCGTTTTCCCTCCGAGCCAGCGACAAACCTACCTATCTCCTCCTTGACCATCCAATCTCCCCATTTACCTTGGAGGATAACCGTCAAGGCCTCACGTCATGGCATGGTAACCATATCCGACGTCCTCCATGGCATTCACAAGACTCTTCGGGAATGCATCCACCTGGCTGACTTTGAATTGCTTTCGCCGAACGATAAGAAAAGGGTTCGGAAATCGTACGAGGAGAGGTATCGAGGGTTGAGAAGCTCGAAGCTAGGCGTGCTATCCAAGAGCGGTATTGGCGGTGCTGGTGGGAACAGGAAGAGGAGCGAGGAGGCTGCGGAGGAGAAAAGACAGGGAGTCAAGAAGATCGACTTCCTCATGGGTAAGACTCGTTTTATGGGTCTTTCGGCTACGACCAACCCTGTCGTATGGGTTCTTATCACTTCGTAGCGGGCACCCACTTCCTTTCCATCATCTATTCCTTTTTTTCTTCTGGGCTATCTTATCGATTTCATATCATTATTTCCTTCTTCGCTGGTCTTCTCCCTATGATACACCTTACCTATCTACATATGCCCCTTCTCCAACGGACACTAAAAGTTGTGTAATCCCTACCCGTTGTATCCCCTAGACGCTCACCTATTCCCCGGAAGTCGAAAAAAACGAATGTACCATCTTCTTTCCCTATTTACCATAGTAGCTACGTACGATCCAGATCTCTGTATTCTCTTACTTCCTCGATCTGGTCGGGAAGTAGCCTGTCAATCATATGCCGCCTCATGGTGTCCACGCTGCTTGCGCTGTTTCTCGAGGGTTGCCTCGATTGTGATCGTCGACATGCTTGCTTCGATCGGGGATCTCACACTTTGGTTGATCAGGCTCAGTTTAGACGTTTTCCTGCCTCGTGCCTTGCGCTAGGACTAAGGAGTCAGGACTGGAGGAGGAGTGTGGGATAGGAGCGCTCCCTTGGAGGAATGTCACGGAATTCGGAATTGCAATTGGGGTTTGTTTCGATTATGGGTGACTTGGCCCTACCAGCACCAGCGTCTTCATCGATTCCGTTGGATGATGGCTCGGCAAGAGGCTACAACGATACGGCCTGCAACCGCAGGAAGACATTTTGGCAAATCGCTTTCTCAAGACGGATCTCTTCCCGACGACATGCGAATTCCTCCATCCTATATCTATCTTCGAATACACTGGTGAAATATGGCCGTTCCGTTCATCTCTCCGAAGCCGCAGCTCTGTCATACCTAGCCTCGTCTGCTCCCGCCATTCCTGTTCCGAGACTGCGCTATGCCTTTCGCGATGAGAGAACTGGCGTGACATATATCGTCATGGATAAGATTGACGGGAGACCTTTGAGTGAGACTTGGGACCAGAGTTCAAAAGAGGAGAAGGACGGGCTGTTGGCACAGCTGAAGACCATATTCGGACAACTGAGGACGCTCAAAAAGCCCACTGATCTAGGCATTGCCGACAACGCCGTTTGTGCTGCAGATGGTGGCAAGCTGCATGACCACCGGATATGGAATGCTACGGGAGACAAGGGAATGGGTCCTTTTGCGAACGAGGCAGCATTCAATCTATTTCTTCGAAATGGCGTGTCGAATACAGATGGCCCATGAAAGACCCAGAAGTCAAAGCGGAGGTTGACAAACTCATTGAGTTGTACGAAGCGTCTGAGGCGAAGAGGAGGGAGACGGTCTTCACACACGGCGATATCAGTCTAAGCAATATTCTGGTGAAGGATGGGAAGGTGGTAGGCATTGTGGATTGGGAGATGTCGGGTTGGTATCCATGTTACTGGGAGTACACAACTGCGATGATCACACATTACATCAGAGGGTGGAGGGAGGAAATTGGCACGTTTCTGGACGAGTGGCCGAAGGAAACGCAGATGGATGATCTGTGGAGAAAGCTTTATTGTGATGGGCCTTAGGGGCATCCAACACCGAAGCTGCTAAACACAGAAATGAGGAGACGTACTCAAATCTTGTCTTGTTACCACCCATTGTACGTATTGCATCCTCAAGGGTGCGACGCCGACGAGATCGGACCAATTGATGCTCATGCTGGGCGTTGGCTGGGATAGCTAGGGTTCAAGGCGTTCAGCTAGAGCGATTTGGCTTGAAGAATGCTTCGGCTTTTACTTCTGGGAAGAATCTGTGAGGGAGGCGTGACTGAAGAAGGTGGACGGATGGGTGGAGGAGTGGTGGTAGTGGTCGGCGTGTCTAGAAAAGCCTCCTGTGGCCTCTGCCCTCTGATTGATTCCGTGGTTTCCTTTGAGCCAGCAATCATTCTCGTGTCAAGCGCCCCCGCATAAAGGAGTCTGCTCCGATGCTGGTTGAGGTTCCCGTTCTAATGGAGGGTGGTCGGACCCGGGTGGCTTCAAGGGAACTGGCGGCGGCGTGGGCCGCGTGGCTTCCCGCTGGGGTTGGCTATGTCACGTTGCTGAGCTGATTTCAAAACATCAGAGGAAGGAAAACTAGTAAAGGACGACGAGGCACCCTTCAACGCCCTCGTTGGCATCTTCCTACCGCCAGGCCTTCGAGAAGAGGTACTTTTAAATTTGCCGGAGGTGCTCTCAGTGGCAGTCATAATTTAGGATTAGCTGCTTGCTGATGTACGTATAACGCAGAATTTTCAAGCAGGTGACCCATGGTGAAGTGGTGGAGGACCAATGATGAGCCCAAGGTCCTGTGGATCCTATCTGCAATCGGAAGGTACACGCCCACGTGTCGTGTGGCGCGCGCCAACTTACTTACCGGTTCGGTGTGTCTTTATGCGTCGAACAATGGTCGGAGTTTCAACCATCGTCCCTTTCTTTCTACCCACCACCACCCATCGCGTTTCGCGTTTTCCATACCTTAATCGGGACACCGTTCGAACTCAAACCCATTGTTCCATCCACCTGAACCAAATTAGGCAATAGAACATTAATTACCCTGATCATAACCACGCAGTGGCCATTGCTCTAGTCATATAAATTGGTGAGGCGCGCTGGTTCCGTTTCTCTGACTATCTTCTTCCGCTGACACCATGGCCTCTAAATTTGAAAGGACCCCGTCGCCCAAACTACCTCCTCCAAGCGAGGTCACCAGCACACCTGTCGGTCAGGTCAAACCCGAGCTTCCTACGCGCACACCCGCCACACATCGAGCAAGTGGTTACAAATCCTTGTCTACCAGTCAACTACCCGCCCCTCAGAACCAAGATATCATGGCCGACGAAACTAAGGGATACTGGATTGGTCCATGCCCTGTCGAAGAATTCGTACTGTCCTTCCTTGACACCACGGAGACACATGGGAAACCCAATGTCCCTGCCAACTACTTTGCAAAGAAGAGCATCAAGAAGGAGGGAGATCTATACAAAGCATTTGTGAGTTCATCCCTCTCCCTCTCAATCTAAACCCAGTCGGGCGACTCACCTCCGTTTCACAGGGGAAACTTGTTAACGGCAAGAAGCTCGCACCAGGCTTCAAACTCGTTGACACGTCGTCCAACCCCGACTCCAACTCCCGTCCTGGCTCTAAGATACGACCGGATAGCAACCTCTACGAGGAAGACGTCATCGCGGATGGCTCTCCCAACCAAATGGACAAGAACTCTGTTGCCTGCGAATTCAAGCTTGGGGTGAAGCATGACATACTCATTGCCGATGAACGATCACTTTGCGACGACGACGCCCCACTCGAGGCCTCTGCTGAAGAACGTAAACGCAACCGAGGACAACTTGTGACATATCTTGTAGAGATGGCCGCCCGCCAACACCGCACCCACATCTTCATGCTGTTTGTCTTCCATCCCTACGCTCGACTCATTCGCTGGGATCGATCGGGCATCATCGTGACACAGAGGTTCAAGTATGCTAAGGATTGCTCTCCCTTGGTGGATTTCTTCTGGCGCTACAGCCAACTTACCCCGATTCAACGTGGCTACGATCCAACAGTCAAATTGGCTAGCGAGGTAGAAACGCAACATGCACACAACCATCTCGCTCAATGGGCTCCCCGCGCAGGAGTGACTCGCGACGTCTACAAGATTGAGGTCCCAAGCGACTCTGGACCCCGGAGTTTCCTTGTATGGGGGGCACTCGCCGAACCGGCGTCGCCACTAGGTCGTGGTACGAAAGGCTGGCCTGCATTGGAAGTCAAGTCGGGACCCGGTGGACCAGAGATGAGTACCCAACCCGTCTTTATGAAGGAGCAATGGCGTGGAAAGGACGTTGCGAAGGAGGTGGATACGTTGAAGGTTCTGAACAAGGCGGGTGTCCAGTTTGTCCCGACCCATGTGTGTGGAGGAGACTTAGAGGGCGACTTCCAAACGACTCTCTCTCACAAGTATGCCGAAGCGAACTGGAGGGAGGTATCCAAGAATCAGGATAAGGTGAAGAAGATCGAGACGCGCATCCATGTGAGACTAGTGACGGCGGAGGTGGGAACTCCCCTCGAATTTTTCAAGTCATCGCGTGAAATGTTCTCGGCTATCTACGATGCCTTCAGAGGTACGTACGCTGGCCTGGGTTTTTCCTCGCAGCTGAACCTGACATCTTATTTCTAGGGCACAAACAAGCGTACCTCCTGTGCGGACTCCTTCATCGAGACGTCAGTGGAGGGAACATCCTCATCCTTGCCAATGGCGATGGTCTATTGAATGACTGGGACCTGGCTATCAGCATCCATGCAATCAAAGGTGCCCGCACTGGAGAGCGGACGGTGAGTTTATCTCCTTCACCGCCTCCAAGCCAAATTACTGACTGAATCCTATCTAGGGGACTTGGCCGTTCATGTCAATGAGGTTGCTGGAGAAACCGTTCAAACTCCATACTGTTCGCGATGACCTTGAATCCTTTGTCTGGGTTGCCCTTTTCTATGGGCTTCATTACATCGAGAGCACCGAAGGCACGGATCCAAACCTTTTGCAGATGAGGATCAACAGGATCTTCCATCAATACAACAACGATGTTGCTGGCACGGCTACTGGAGGCGGTCATAAATTGCAACTCATATATGGGAGCATATTCCCTTTTGATCGTCAATCACCGACCCGGTTCAAGTTCACCCATTCGACCCCCTTGACGACCTTCCTGTACAAGTCATTTGACAAGTTGGTAATGTGGCATGAAGACTCCGCCCGGATGATGCGAACCCTCGAAGAGGACGAAGTCAAGGATGAGCTCTGGTATGCCGACCCCCTTTCCCTCAAGCACGACCATGTGGAAGACCTGTATCGAACCGCTCTACTCCCCACCACTCAATGGCCAGAGGGTGATGCTGCCAGTTTGCAAATTCCCATACCTCGGTCAGCCGGCCATCGTATATCTACGAAGCGCAAGGCCATGGCGGAGGGTAAACCGGAGGATAAACCAGGCAGCTCGAAACGGGTAAAGAAGAGTTCTGGACCTTTAGGTAGCGTCCCCGAATAGTGAATGGCAGTTCGTGTTTAGCTTCATTCTTGTGTGCTCCTGTTGCACCCTGTATCTCTACGCATTTTACTCTTTTCTTGAATGCCCGCAGCTACGTATTACGAGTGATGCGAGTAGGATCTTAGAGCTCAGGCGTGCCTCAACTTGCGACCGAACTTCAAGAATCAACAATCCATTCTTATTTTCTGGCCACCACGGAACCCACTGCTTACTTCCAATCCTTGTGGCTCTCTACTAGATCATGAGAAAGAAGAGAGGGTTGAGGCATCGTCGGCAGGCGAGTGTAGGACTGATATGACCAAGATATGACAGGAGGCTTGGGCCTTCTTACAAGATACCTTACCGTAGCGTTAGATAATGGCCGCGAGCTGCAAGTCATTTACATCAGCATGGAATTCTACTCAAATATCACCCGACTCGATATTATTCTGAGGAGCGTCGGTGTCGCCAATGAACGGCGAACTAGAGTCGAACCTCCCTGACAACACCCCCCCTATCCAGAAATAGAAGGCGCGCGGCCATGTGCCACCAACTTACTTAGCGGTTGAACGAAGGGCGGACTTTCAAAAGGTCTCGTTCTGACCACAACCCACAACTTAGCCAAAACTTAGCATCGTGCTTCCCTTGATCTTTGCTCATTCTCGCTCTACGACCTGGAATATCACTGATGTCTGACGACGCATTCTGGATCGGGCCATGTCCTGTGGATGAATTCTTGTCAACTTTTCTGGACACCACTCACATACCAACCACGGAGGCAAAGCCTCGAGTCACTCCCAGGTTCTTTGCGAAAAAGAATCTCAGCGGAGAAGAACATATACGCAAAGCATTTGTGAGCAACCCATACACTACGCTAATATTGGCCACTGCATATCTGAGCGATACTTTACAGGGAGAGTTCATCAACGAGAGGAAGGTCGCACCTGGCTTCGAACTCATCGATACGTCCTCTAGCCACGACCCTAACTCCCATCCCGACTCTCGGGTCAAGCCAGGTGGCAATCTATACAGAACAAGCGCTACTGCGGGCTGTCATCGCAACCAAATGGATAAGGTTTGCCTACTCTGCGAGTTCAAATTCGGGGAATCCAATGATATCTTCGTCGTTCGTGAGGTCGATGAAGAATCCCTTGACAATGACGATGAGGACGATGATGGAGACGGCGATGACGAGGTATCATCCGAAGCAGCAGCAGCAGCCGACCTCCGAGAACGCAACAAAGCTCAAATTGTTGCATGTCTTGTCGAGATGGCTGCCCGTCAACACCGCACCCATATATTCATGCTCTTCGTCTTCCATCCCTACGCTCGGCTCATCCGCTGGGATCGATCTGGTATCATTATAACAGAAAAGTTCAGCTACGTTGACAACTGCTTATTCATGGTGGATTTCTTTTGGTGCTTCAGTCAAGTCAGTGAAGCTCAACGTGGCTGCGATATGACAGTCACCTTGGCGAGTAAGGAAGAAGCAACGCATACGCGCAAGTACCTGTTCGCCTGGGCCCCCCTCGATGGGGTATGTCGCGACATTTATAAGATTTCCGTCCCAAGCGAGGGGTCTGAAACCCGATGCTTCCTGGCTTGGAACGCCCTTGCGGAGCCATCCTCGCTTTTTGGTCGTGGCACGAAAGGATGGCCTGCATTGGAAGTCAAGTCAGGACTCAATGGACCAGAGCTGAGTACCAAACCAGTATTTGTGAAGGAACAATGGCGTGGAAAGAGTGTCGCGAAGGAGGTGGATAAGTTGAAGTTGTTGAACAAGGCAGGTGTCGACTTTGTCCCGACGCTTGTCTGTGGAGGAAACCTAGATGGTGACTTCCAGACGACTTGGTTGCACGACCATTCCGAGGCGAGCTGGAGGGTCGCGTCGAAAAATTCGAAGAATAACAAGAAAGCGGCGAAGATGGAGATGCGGATACATGTTAGGCTGGTTACCGCCGAGGTTGGAAGTTCTTTGGATTGTTTTGTAGACTCGCGCCAGATGCTATCAGCCGTCTATGACGCTTTTAAAGGTAAGTCTCATTTGAGTCTCATTGTGTATCTTCATTCCTTTTGACCTTACACTTCTTGCGCAGGACACAAGCAAGCATATACAAAATGTGGACTCCTTCATCGGGATATCAGCGGGGGGAATATCCTGATTCTACCTAGTGGGAAAGGTCTACTGATTGACTGGGACTTTGCCGTCCTGATAGATGAGATTAAGCTCCCTAAAAATAGAGAGCGCACGGTCAGTATCATGACGCCGTTCCGTTGACTCTCAAGGGACTGAATCTTTTGTAGGGAACTTGGCCATTTATGTCCATCGACCTACTATCCGGATTGTCCAAGCTCCATACCGTTCGTGATGACATTGAGTCCTTTTTCTGGGTCGTCCTCTTTTATGGACTCCATTTCATTCGAAGTACCGAGAGCAAGGATCCACATCAACTGAAGGAGAAGATCAAGCTTATCTTCTATACCTGTAATCGCTATGGAGAGGAACTTCCCAGTGGCGGCACCTACAAAAGTCTTCTGTTTAGTAGGGATGCCCTCTTCTTTCTTACTCGCCCCTGGCGACAGGACCGATTCCAGTTCATCAACTCGCCCTCCTTGAATACTTTTGTCTATCAGTCAATTGCCAGGCTTAGGAAGTGGCAGTTGGAGACTTCTGTTGCAACGGACTCCTACGAAGAGGACAAGGACGAGCTCTGGTACGCAGATCCTCTTTCCCTGAAGCACGTCGCCATGGAGGACCTGTTCGAGGCTGCTCTTTCTTCCACCAGCGAATGGCCGCAGGATGGTGGAGCCGTCGACCAACTTACCGTTACCTCCCCCCAGGAGCCGAACCACCACATATCGGCCAAGCGCAAAGCAGGAGATTCGGATGGGCATGGACACTCAAAGAAAATTAAGAAGAGCTCTGATTAGTTGATTTGTTTACATAAATTCCTCCTGACGTTATTTAAGTACTTCAAATGAATTGATCGTGGGAATTTGCTAAGTCAAGAATCACATTCCCACGATCAGTAGAGTAGCTGCTTGACAGCTTTAGTGACAATTAAGGCGCGTACTTGGCTTCACACCGTCTTCATACCGTCACCACGATAAAATATTACTGCGAGCTGCGCAGTCACCGATCTTGAAAATCAAAGAAAATTCTGGACATATTATCAACGGCTCCTAGGCAAGCCCGGGTCAGGACGAAGTAGCGGGAGCTAAGCGCTGGACAGATTAGTCAGTCTACCTTGTTCTTCCACTTCCACTTCATGTCGCTGAAGGAGCCTTCAAGGCCGCTGACGCATCGGAATACAGCTTGCTACCAACCCTCATCATCCTCAGACTTGGGCGACGACGATAGACTTGCAAACGCGACATAGGACTGGACTTTATCTAAGCCTCATATAACTGTACATGCCGCCTTCTGTTCCAATCCAAAGAAATGGAAACTCCAGCGCTACCGCAATGACGAACAAGAAAGCCTCCTCGGATGATGATGAGGCAAGACCGTACGTGATTGTCTCGGAAATTGGCAAAGGGAGTTTTGCAACAGTGTACAAGGGGTACCATGAGGTGAGCACCGTCACACGAACGTTCAGGACAACGGGTGGCTTAGCTGTCATCTTTCTCAACCTAGCAAACCCACCATCAAGTCGCAGTCAAGGCCGTCAAGCGGGACAAGCTTTCAGCCAAGTTATTCGACAATCTCCAAAGTGAGATAGAGATCCTTAAGTCACTCTCGCATCGGCACATTACACGGTTGCTCGATATCGTAAGAGGGGAGAGGAATATCTTTCTGATTATTGAATACTGTGCCGGAGGCGACTTGACGAACTACATCAAGAAGCGTGGTCGTGTGGAGGGCCTCGAGTACATACCGTCTCCGGGAGCTGCGCCTCAGTACTACCCACATCCACGGACGGGCGGACTGGCGGAGATTGTCGTTCGAAGCTACCTTCGTCAACTTGGTGAGTTCCCGCACTGTCCTGTACGGCTAAGACGCTTGCTTAACCCACATAGCCCGAGCTCTCAAATTCCTCCGCCAACGCAATCTCATCCATCGAGACATCAAGCCTCAAAACTTGCTCCTAAATCCCGCATCCCCCGATGAACTAGCTCGTGGACACCCCTTGGGTGTACCCATACTTAAGATAGCCGATTTTGGCTTTGCACGCAGTCTACCGAGCACTATGATGGCGGAAACCCTTTGTGGATCACCGTTATACATGGCACCCGAGATCCTTCGCTACGAGAAGTATAACGAACGAGTAGACCTCTGGTCTGTCGGGGCTGTGCTGTTCGAGATGGCTGTTGGGAAACCACCTTTCCGGGCGCAAAATCATATTGAGCTATTGAAGAAGATCGACAGTTCAAAGGGCATCAAGTTCCCCGATGAAGATCCCCGAAATGAGGGCAACACGGAGGTTTCTGTCGTTCCACCTGACGTGAAGGACTTGATACGGGCTCTACTGAAGCGGGTACCCACGGAGCGCGCTACCTTTGACGATTTCTTCAAGAGTTTGGCATTAGCCAAATCGAAATTCCCGAGGCCCAAAGAATCGATCACGATGGATACCTCCGCGAACTCTACCGAAACCACTCAAGGCAATGGACGGACTGCTACGCCGGAAGCCCATCGTATCATCCCGCCTGAAGTTCTCGATCCCAACACCATCATACCTCCGAGCAAGTTCCATTTCAGGAAGCGAGAGAGTACAGAGGGAGCTAATGGTGGCGGGGCTAATGGCTTATCACGAAACAAGTGAGTTGACTCGGTTTCTGAGCGAGAACTCCTTGACTGATAACGCAACTGCAGCTCATCGTCTTCATCTGGTGATAAAGCCCCCTCTCCAACACAAACGCGGAGGCCTTTGAACACAAATGGTCGGCCTCCGGAGCCTCCGAATGCGATAGAGAGAGCCTTGTCGACGGAGGGGTCCTTCATCCCTGGCGAGACCGAGGAGGATGGGATCTTACGCCGAGAGTATGTTCTCGTTGGTGACATTCGTGCGGTAGAATTTAATCGCGCTATCGACGGTACGTTCCTTTGTCCTGATTCTTTCAAACTGATCCCAATCCTCTGCGCCAGAACTCAATACTGCCCCCAGAAGACCTCTCCAGGATCGTAAAATACCACCTTCTCCTCTCATCGAAGAGGAAGTCAGCCGTGAAACCCCTGTGGACGTTTCCCCAACCAACAAGAACGCTACCTTCCCTCCTCCGCCGCACCCACAAGCCCCTTCATTATCGTCATCCCCCTCGAGCCTAGCTTCACGCGCAGCTACCAACGCTCTAAATCGCGCCATTCATCTGGCAACCAAGAAACTCTTCGGCACATCCGCGCCTCGGTCCTCTCCACGCCCAAGCAGCGCATCCTCGTCACCGCGTCGACCTCCTCTCATACCATTAGATGCTGACAGCCAGAGAGACCCTATGGAAGATGAACTACTGGGCCAGCTTGAAGAACTTGCGCAGAAAACGGATGTTCTAACCCATTGGGCTGATGAGATGTATGAATTTGTCAAAGCGGTGCCGCAGAGTACGTTTTACCGATGAATAGGTGACAAGCGAACTAACACACCTTTCTCAGAACCCTTGGCCGATCCTAGTAAATTCGTTGCTCGTGAGGGTGAAGCGGAGAAGCATGCTAAGCGACGAAAGAATGCAGATATGGAAGCCGAACTTAACGCTGTGACTTGCGTAGCGGTGTATATGCTCTTGATGTCCTTTTCGCAGAAGGGGATCAACAAGCTTCGTCATCACCAAGAACATATGCGTATGAGGTACCCGGACGATGACTACGTCGTCAGCGAAGGTTTTACAGAAGGTGAATTGTCCTTGTCACCCTCGTCGATGTGCGCTGATGATCATGGGACAGCTCTGGGCTGGTTTAAGGAACATTTCATCAAGTGTAACGACCGCGCAGCCTTGGTCAAGACATGGCTGCCTGCCCAGTATGAAGGTCCGAAGACTTGGTTGGATCAACTTGTCTATGACCGGGCGCTGGTTCTGGTAAGCCCATTCTACGCTCAAGCGCCATCTGACATACTAATATCACCACAGAGTCGTACGGCTGCGCGCAAGGAGCTCCTTGATCAGGCCTCTTCGCCTGACGAATGCGAGAAGCTATACGAGGAATCCTTGTGGTGTTTGTACGCTTTGCAAGATGACCTCTTGCAAACTGGGAATCCATTCATGGAGGAAGACCGAGCTACGATAGCTACCTGTAAGTTTCTCCCCATATCCTCTCAAGTCGGCCTTCTCATTTGGAATGTGTTTCGCAGGGATTAAACGGACGAAACTTCGTTTGCTGCGATGTCGTGCTCGTATGACTATGAATGATCGTGACCGGGTCAAGGACGCTCGTGCGGACCAGAACCTCGTCGATGTGGCTCGGATACCTGCACCCTGGGACAGGCCACTCGACACAGAGCAAACTCCTTCACAACAACCATAGCCCCCATGCATGATTGTTCAGTCTTCCTTTCCTTCTCTCATCTAATTCCTTCGGGCTAGATCATCTTATTTGCATGCATTCCATATCATTTCACGCGTCTCTCATGTAACTATTTTCACTGTCACTTTCTTCATTTCCTCACCGACGGTCAACAATTTCAACAG
This sequence comes from Pleurotus djamor, assembly GCA_029747585.1. NCBI lineage: Eukaryota > Fungi > Basidiomycota > Agaricomycetes > Agaricales > Pleurotaceae > Pleurotus > Pleurotus djamor. The sequence continues at coordinate 11,922 of JAPEVF010000002.1, read as the reverse complement.
ACTACTCTATGTATGTTGTGTATGCAGAGTACTGTAATATCTCCTCATTTCGCTTTGATACCTCATCAATCATACTATCTAAGACCCCGTATTATTATCTAGTATGGGAGTTTGTACTTTTAGTGATATCCGTTGATCTGCTCTAGCTTTAGCTATTGCTCATGCTCGTGTTTGTACTTACTGGACTACGGTTTTATTTGGATTTAAAATTCGAAGCCTTTATTCAGGTCCTCGTGGAGGAGCTCTCGCATGCCTGGTGGTAGGCGGGGGTTGCCTTTATCGTCAGTTATGTATCCTGGATCCATGTCGGTAAGCCAGCCAAGCTGTGAGCTCGGAGAAAGGACCTACGGAAAGGCATTTCAACGCTTTCTTTTGGATTGAAGACGATGGTTGGGAAGTCCTGAGGGAAGTGGTAAACGACTCTACGCCACGTATGAGTGAGAGAGGGAGGCAATGCTTACGATGAACGGTATGTCTTTCAGTGGGACTATGGACGGGCACCAGTCATTGACAGTTGGAATTGCGAACCGTTGGATATATCTGCCTGACCTTTATCATCCACTACGATCTTAGTGACGCCAAGGGCTGTATCAGTAGTCATTTGAACCGATCCGAGATGTCGGTTTGGGAAGCCCATCGCACGTAGTTCAGAGGTGCGATCTCGGGGTGGATCATCACCTACCCTCTCGTCAGGAACTTCTGATCAAAAGGTGCACAATGACCATCGCGCACCAAGTATTCCCTATAATCATTGAAGATCAACACTTTTCTCGAGGAAATCAATGACGAAAAGCCAACCTACGCCAAAAAGAAACCACTCAAACCGCCCATCTCCATCTTCAGGCGACAACTCTTTCTCGGCTTTGGGATCCAGAAGACAGACTTTATCGATTGGAACGCCGAATTGTTTCATGCATTCTAGGATGCCTTCTGTATGACACGATGCGTTGGCTAGTTGAGCTTTTCCTGACGATTCGTTGGATGGCGATGAAGACTCTGAGAATACGTCTTGGAGGGTTTTACACGAAGATTCAGATAGATGGGTGAATCGGACTTTGGCTTGCGGTCCAGCAAACATTCTCATATGCTAGAAATTCATATCCATGGGATGAGCATCGGTAGTTCGACGGGAGCTGAGAGGTACTGACAGCATATTCCAGCTCCACCCAAGGAGGTATGGTTTTTTGCGAGTCGGGCTCGTCTTCTTCCATGTGTTCTATGTAGATATTATTCAGTAATCGAGTAAGCAGTGTAAAGGGACTCAATCCTCACCTATGACATAGTTGAACATGATGAGCAGTTTTTGCTTGGTGGGAGCCCTGGCAAACGGCTGGGCGAAGTAAGAAGTAAGAGAGCAACCTGGTTTTACCCCAAATTGGGAACTGGCAAATACACGATCGAGGACACGATATAATTGGGTAACACAAAGCGAAAACAAACGAACTTGATCATGAATAACAACCATATTTAATACAGACATAATGATGTAGATGATATTGGGAAGCGGAAAGCGTGAATATTATAAAAAGAGGGACGTCTAGTCGTCTCCGATTTTGGGGGCTAGATAGTATCGGATGTATCCCGAAGAGAAATTGTACGCGACCTAAAGGGTGGAATTGTGGGGATGGCACACGAAAGGTTGTAAGAGAAGATACTCACGAGTAGGGGCACGTCGTTGCTCATCATGAGTTGTGTGGTGTCGCTCAAGCTAGAGCTTTTCGAGAAGTTGACGAGGTACTTGAGGGAGAAAGTCAAGGTAACGCCTTGGTTCATCTCAATCTTGACACCGCCAGCATAGTCGTCCTCATCTTTGTCTTTCTTTGTACGCGCCTTCTTGGAAGGCTTCTTTGACTGTGAGCCACGAAAGGGTGTCAGTTCAGTTTTGACGGTATGGTAGCTGAAGACAGACCTTGGAAGAGCTAGCCTTCTTGCGCTTTTTGCTGCTGCTCTCTGACTCGTCTTCTTCATCTTCGTCATCTTTCTCTTCCTCGCCTTCATCTTCACTCTTAGCCTTGAACTCTTCATCATCGTCATCACCGTCCATCTCTACATCGTCCGAAACCTCTTTCTTTACCTTCTTCCCTTTTTTGTCGCTTTTCTTCTTCTTCTTTGGTTTGTCATCGTCATCGTCTTCATTCTCGTCTTCATCTTCGTTCTCGTCGTCTCCGATCTTCACGGCGCCCTCGCTAGGCTTGAGAAGGATGCTACCGTTGGCAGCCTCGCCTTCACTGATAAAGCGAACACCCTCTTTGTTGACTTCGATACGAACACTCTCGCCCAACAAGCTGAGATCTCGGACGATGCGTGTGAATTCCCCAGAGGGCAGCGTAACGCGGGCGTCGTAGTCTGTGTCTGGGATACCCAGCTGCTCGGCGTCGATATCCATGAGCTTCATCTCGTATTCAGCGATACGATCTGACGCTATAAACGACACGTCGAATCAGCAATTACGCAAAAGTTGTCGCGTTCATCAACTCACATTTGGCTTCGTACATCAGACTCAGCAAGTCGCCGCCATCATCAGCCTTAAGCGTGCACTGATCATCGTCTTTGGCGCATTTGAGAACTTTTGTAAGCGAGTTGAGGTTGACGCCCAATGGAATTGGTCGATCGCAGCGATACTTCTTGAACCCAGTCGACTCCACCTTCACGACAACGAGCGCGACGTGCGAGTTGTCCATAGCTTGAAGGTTAAGTCCCTCCTCATTACAGTCAAAGTTCGCGTCCGTGACGAGCTCTTTGATGGCTAACGCGAAAAACCAAAGATAAATCAAACTTCACAAGTAAGAAGACGATGAGGCGACAATACCATCGAGCAGTTTTTTGAGGAGACCTGCTTCTTGAAGTTTTGCTTCCAACATATTTAAGGTGAGGGAGGAGGAATCGCGGTGGATGAGGATGAAGGTGGAAAGAGCACAAGGGAGACGCGCACGCGACGCGGGTGGGGTGCTCGTGTTAGTTGATGCCTGTTTATCAGTCGCGCTACGCGATAAATAGGACCAAGCAATGACGGCGTCGGTGCTGGACAGAAAATGTATAAAATCCCAGCGTCGAGCATCCATGTCGCTGCTCAACTCTTTCTTTCTTTCCCCCATCATGCTCTATCGCTAGTCCAATTGTCTCTCGTGTTCACCAGCCTCGACCACTGATCCACCGACTTTCAGCACCCCTATCAGCTCGTAATACGATTTATGTAAGAATTCAGGGCAGCTCGAAAATTCGAAAATCTGTTTGCTGCGCTCTTGCCGCCTCTCAACCTCCTTCTTTCCGGACGGTCATCCTAACGGTTACGAGAGATGGCTACACCTCCACAGTCGCTCGATCCTCTTTTCGCCTTCCTGGCGTACTCTCTCTCATCTCTCGAAACTGCCTTCTATAAAGTCCCTGGTTCGGCCGTTATCGCGCGATACGTCAAGAGTTCGCACCAGAACGATCCCGGTCGCACCATTCTAGAGCTCATCTTGATTATTTTTGCCATTCGGACGCTGCTGCAGAGTCGTACGAGGAACGAAAAACAGCAGAAGCATTTCATAGAATTCAGTGAGAAGGTGAGTTGAGATACTTGTCGTGTGATGTCTTGTTGACGGGTGTACGGAAGGAAATTGACGAACTCGTTCATGAATGGACCCCAGAGCCGTTGTCTCCCCCGTTGACGGCTGAGGAGACGAACGAGCTCGCGTCTGTCTCTATCATTTCTGGTCCTAACGGCGCCAAACCCCGACTCACCAAATCAAATAAACCCGTCCTTAACCTCGCTAGCTACAACTTCACCGGTCTCGCAGGAAATGAGCACATTAAGTCCCTTGCTATCGATACTCTTCGGCGCTACGGTCTCGGGAGTTGTGGACCCTCCGGTTTTTATGGTACGATTGATGTCCACACGAAATTCGAAGAAACTGTCGCTTCTTTCCTTGGAACTGAAGCCGCTATCCTTTACGCCCAATCCATGGCCACTACCGAATCCGTCATTCCTGCCTTTTGCAAGCGCGGTGACCTTATCATTGCTGACAAACATTGCAATTTCGCCATACGCAAGGGTATTGAAATTTCCCGCGCAAATGTTCGATGGTTCGAGCACAATGACTTGGCTAGCCTCGAAGAGGTTCTGATGACTTTGGAGAAGGAAGAGAAGCGTCGTCTCCGTAGGCGTGGGTGTCTCAGCCGCTTCGCACGCATGCTTGGACTTGGCTCGAGGAAGGTTTCTGCCAAATACATCGTCACCGAGGGTATCTTTGAACGTGATGGCGCTATGGTTGATTTACCCAAGTTGATCGAGCTGAAGCAGAAGTACAAATACCGCTTGATCCTCGAGGAGAGCATGTCTTTCGGAACTGTTGGACGAACTGGTCGTGGACTCACCGAGCTATACAACGTACCTGTGAGTAACATTGTGCATGCAAGCTTGACACATGTCTCTAAACGATTCCACAGGCCACCAAAGTTGATATGATCGTCGCCTCCGCCGCCATTGGTCTTGGTGCCGGTGGAGGATTCTGCGCTGGAAACCAGGCTGTGATCGACCATCAGGTTAGTGCCAATATCAGTCTACTGAGAAATCCTTGGTCCTGACGATCTCATAGCGTAGCAATGGCATGGCTTTCGTTTTCTCTGCGTCTCTCCCTGCTCTCCTCGCCGTCTCAGCCGCAGAAGCCATCCAGCTCTTGTCTTCTACTCCGTCCATCCTCGAGTCCCTTCAAGAGAACACCCGCATCGCTCGATCCATCCTTGACAAGGTTGATGGGATCACTATTCCCAGTCACCCAGCCAGTCCCCTTATCCATATTCAACTAAAGGACAGCTTCTGGCGTTCGTCTGTGGGTTCTCCCGAAGCCACACCTACCAAAGGCGGTCTCTTGCACCCATCTGCCGCACTCTCTGCCCCTGCACTCACCATCAACACCCGAACCTCCAATAGCTCATCCAAGCAGACCTTCCAGTCGCCGATATCAGCTTCTCAGCCATCCCCTTCGCAGATAGCCTTTGAAGAGGGTATCCTGCAAGAGATCGTTGATGAAGCTCTCGCTCAGGGTGTTTTCCTCACGCGTGCGAAACGTCTAAGGGGACAAGAAGTCAACGAACCCAAGCCGAGTATCAAGGTCAGCATCAGTGGCGGGAACAGTGGACAAGGTGGTGGTGGTCTGACGAAGAAAGAGATTGAGAAGGCTTGCGCTGTTATCAAGGCTGCTGTAGCCAAGGTTGCGGCTAAGAGAGCTTAGAGAATGTGATCTTCAGCGATACTGATACCTATATATACCTGTAGCTGGATGGCTAATATTCTAATGTTCTAGAGGTTCTGACGATCCAATAAGTGTATACTTTCATAATGATGATAACGACTTGTTATTTTCCGATGCTCTTGCATCAGAACTGTTAGGAATGTGGGCTATTCATCGTTGGTGAGTTTCCTTCCTTTGCTCCGCCTGTCATTTGCTCCTTCGAATTCCTTACTCTCCCTTGCCTAAATCGTAGCCACTGTCTGCAGATTACTGCGCCGGTTCCCCATCTGAGTCTCTACTGGACTCTACGACGTCGCCCTCTGTCAGCTGTTCCTCCTTTCCTCCGTCTTTTCCTTTTCCTTTGGAGGGCCTCAGCGCTTCCTCAACTACTTTACCCGCTACATGCCTATTGACAGCGTACTCTCCTGCGTCTCCGGGCTCGCCGAACCGAACGATGGCCAATGGCGGAAATTTTTAATTGCCATGGTCTGAGACGATCCCTGGAAGTGTCCACGGCGGCTTTCCATATCGATTGCTCGTCCTTTTTTATGGGACCATAGTACGCATCCGAGACACCAGCGACCCAGATGTGATACCGAACGGCGGGGTAAGCGTCTGATTTCTCGACCCGGACAATGGAAACGCCAGGCTTTGGCGATGCCAGTGCCATTACTATGCAGATGAGTGGGACCGCGGGGTCCCATTGGTGGAGCACTCCAATATCATACGGGTCCATTTCATCGAACAGTGCGTTGTCAGGTCGATCTGTATACTGTAGATTGTTCTTCACACAGAAGAGAACGAGCATGAGATCCTCCAAGTGCACCTTGATGTTGTCAAGCAAGGCCGGGATAACGGCGTCGATTTCTGGCGCATCGACCGGGGGGGAGTAACCCTGCGCCCCGTGCTATTTGCAAGAAAAGGAGGCTTTTGTAATGTACGCCTCGGTCATGTGGTCGAATGAAATGGTTGAAATGCATCGAAGCATTAGGGAAATCTTCTGCCAGCTGCCGTAAAGCTTCGTACGATTCTTGGTCTTCATCTTCAACTCCGTATTTAACGCCCTCCGCCATGCTTTCTCCATCCAGATTCTTCTCTTTCCCCTTCCCTGGTATCGTGATGAGAGCATTGATAAAATCCTTGACAAGGATCACACGCCTATCATCTGATTGATAAACTCCTCCCGACCTGTGGGCCCGAATTTTCGTGCGTCCACTGTCCACTTGATCGTCGTTCTGTAACTTATTCGCCTTCCTCTCCTTCATATCGAAGAATACCTTGTCCCGAGCTAAAATGGCAAGAAGCAACATGATGTACTCGCCGCGGTCGCCTTTTTCCACGGGAAATGTTCTCATAACCCGCCTCAGGCCTTCGATAGGTGAAGGACTCTTCGTATGCATGATGAGAGCGGCAGCTTCTGAAACGATGGGCTCGGAGGAGGCAACCGACACCATGGTTTCTGAGTTTCGCGAGTCCTCAGGCCTGAGGCAGATTCTGAGATGCTCTCCGATCTGGGTGAGTTCTGCGCCGTCACCAGAGTCACCACTGGCAGTAACAAATTCGATTGGAAGACGAGAACCAAGGCATGCCAATATTTGATGTTCGTTCAATTCGTCGAGGGAATCGACCGACGTAATTGTAGGAACGTTGAGTAGTTTCTGCGCGACGAATTTCACCAACATGTTCTTCACCTTTGTTATCTCGCTGTCATACACAGCGCCGAATCTGGCATTGACCGTGTTAGTCCAGGGTTTAATGCAGTCTAAATGGGCCATACATTGGGCGCCCAAGTCGAGTCATCCACCAAGTTGATGTGAGGAAGTCTAGGGACAGGTTATCGACTTCCTCTTCTACGTATTTAAGCCCGAGTTTCATGTCGCCACTGCCAAGTTTCGTCGGAATAGCAAGATGGTCAAACCCAAGATCACTATATGAGACGGGTTCCACGAATTCTTCGATGAGAACGCGACTGGATGGGTTCGCGGACAATGTGGAATTTCGATGTGTGGAAAGAAACACAGTGTAGATGGCACAGGGGATACAGTTTTGAAGTGCCCTTCGGATTAACACATATGGAGAGGAAGACAGATTTGTGCGCTCGGTGAGTTCATGGGCTTCGTCGAAAGACAAGAGGATGGCTGGCTCCATGGAAGGGGCATCAGGCTTTTGCCTCAACGCATCTACAGCTTCGATGCATGCCTTCCTAAGCGATGAAAGCAGGTTACTCGGAGTCAACTGCTGTTCTCAACGATCGATTCCTGCTTCCTGAGGGGCTGTGTATACTGATACCACCTCCGACAACTCATGTCGTGGGCTAGGGTCACTTCAAGTACTCGTCGTGAGCGGATCGTTCACATTCTAACCATTTCTTCAGATAACCATCTGAGCAAACAGGAGAGAATGACATACCTCGCCTTGTGTCTCTTGAAGTTTCGCCGTAGCAGACCGTACCACACTGGCATAAAATTCCTGGCGGAACTTTCCATGAACCGAAGTCATATCCCCCTTCATGTCCTCACGAAAGAGATTCGCTGCCTCTGTGTAAGAGTTGGTGTGGACGTATCTTTCGTCTTCGCGTATTAACCGTGTGATACGCTCTAAGAGTGCAATGAGAAACGCAACGATTCGTATGTAGGATTTGGACTCGGGGTCGGTATACGTTAGCATGTATTCACGCACAAGAGTGTCGCATGGTGGATAACCTGTTGGAAATTATGTTATAAGAACGACTGGCACAGGGAGGAAAGCGTACCAGCTGCGCCTGGTGGGAGAAGACACATAGTGGCTATGAAACGGGTCTTCGATAACTGGTCAATCAGTCTTGAGCTCCCCGTACCTGTGGACTGGGATATCGTTAGGTAGTTGGCGCATGTTAAATTTGACGTGAGTTTGAGTTGATAGTAGTAAACGATGTAGTCCCAAAGTGCTTCGTCGGCGGTTCCTTGGAAGTCTTTATTCCACCCGAAACAAAAGGCTTCATTAAAGGCCCGACTATATTCTTCAGAGCTATGGATGAGCGCGATAGTCTATGGGGAAGCGAGAAAATGTACCAACCGTCTGTCCCTATGGGTGGAGTTAGGATTAGGGGATGTGGGTTGCTCAGTGAGGGTGTGCACTGTTCGACCTACGTTCTGGAAACATTTTTGATTAGGAGGTTATAGTAAGATTCAGGGCTTGAAGCTGGATAATCCTTGTTCAATTTCTTAAGCGTAGACATGGGTGCCAACACTTTCTCGTTGAATTCGCCGGAGACCGCCTTCGATACTTCAGGTGTTGCGTATACATCAAAAACGACCTGGAGACGTTCCTCGTCTGCACCATGGGGTATCATACGGCGGAAGGTCATGAAAAAGAGGGCGCCTGGCGGAGATTCATTCCATTTCAAAAGTTCAGGGAGTGGCGATTCCAACTCTGTACTAGGCATCGTAGGTTGCATTGGTCGTGGTTGTGGGTGAAGTGAACTTCAGGAAGTAAATCCCGTGGACGAGTTTGGCGGAGTTTCAACTTTAAGGCTGCATCGTGTTGGGGAAGCTCAATGAGAAGTCTTCGAATGGGCCAGTCCGGTATTGAGCTTCGTCAGTGATATCAAGTGAATTTTCCATCAAAATAGAGCTATGGTATATTACGAGATGGGGTAGACCTGAGTGAGATTGAGAACTAAATTAAGACGCCACTCCGTCCTGTAGAAGTCCGCGAGCCGAAATCTCAATGTTTTGGCCCGGATCCATGCTAATCGAGGACGGAGAGGTGAAGCGACCAGACGCTGATATCTACATGGGGGCGTAGATGGTTCTTTGAATCTTGGGGAATTCATAGAAGCGAAAGAATAGAGAGAGAGATCACTTTTAATCGCATAAATACAGAGAACGATATCAACGATGTGGGTCATTTATGCAAAACTATATATACGCTGAATAGGTATATGCAGTACATCAATTCGTACTTTTCTTGGCCTTTTTCGAGCTCCCCACAGCCGGTGGTTCTACCGATTTACGCTTCGTGGATATCCTGAAACCAGTCGGCTTCCATGACGCAAGTTGGTATTCAGCTTTATCGTTTAAAGGCCAAGCACTTCTGTCACGCGTGGCCGTATCATAAAGCTGTTCGATATCTTCATGCTTCTTGGATAGCGGATCAGCGACCCATTGTGGGGTTTCCATCGCTGGGGGCGACTCTATCGCGGTCTCAGTTTCGATTTTCCAAGAGCGAAGGAGAGATCGCGCGGCATGAAGAAACTTCGTCAACGGTGAAGAGTAGGTGAATTCGAGAGGGTTTGGGTTGCTCAGAGTCTTTGGAGTGAAATGGAGAACGGTGGGGCCTCCAAAAAGATCCCTTTTGTAAACGCCTCCATGCGCAATGCCATCTTCCCTGGTGCAATGATGAAAGATCTGGTAGATCTTATCGTCGAGCGTTCTCCGACCGCTCAGAGTGTGTGAGACATAATGAAGACCGTAGAAAAGGACAACCCAGAAGAAGGATTCGAGGTCATCCCGCACTGTGTGCAACTTGTTTGGGTTGGAAAGTAGGTCGTAGGACATAAACGGCCAAGTACCCTAAGGACATGATTAGATGATGGCTTTCAGAAAGGGGATAAGAGAACTCACAGTGCGTTCACCAGTACGGGCTGATCCTGATTCATCAAGTCGGATGGCAAGATCCCAATCATTCAGCAAGCCATCTCCATTGTCAAGGATCAAGATGTTCCCTCCACTGACGTCTCGGTGGAGAAGGTTGCATAACTTGTAAGCCTGCTTATGACCTGGCATGATGTCAGTATGATGTTGAACATTCAGCAAGCGGGACAAATACCTTTGAAGGCATCGTATATGACCTTCATCATCTCAAACGAGGATCTGAATGTCTCGAGAGGTCTTCCAACCTCTTTTGTGACCAACCTCACATGGATCCGCGTCTCAATCTTCTTCACCAACTTTGGGTCATTGGAAACCTTCCTCCAGGATTTGTGCGCGTATTCGTGGGTGAGCGTCGTCTGGAATTCGCCTGATATGTCACCCCCGCAAACAAGAGTAGGGACGAATTCAACCCCTTTGTCGTTCAACAACTTTAACGTCTCCACCTCCGGCGTAACATCCTTGCCGCGCCACTGCTCCTTCAGGAATACGGGCACGGTGTCGATTGGTTTACCCTTCTTGACTTCCAATGCTGGCCATCCCTTCGTTCCACGACCCAGAGGCGAAGCTGCTTCAGCAAGGGCACCCCAGACAAGGAAGCTCCGCATTGTGGACTTGCCATCAGGAGACTGGTGTGGAACCTGGATCTTGTAGACCTCGCGTTCCACTGTCACGGGGGCCCACTCTGCGAGATACGTTCGCGCGTGTTTTGTTTCCTTCTTGTTTGCCAGCTTCGCGGTTTTATCGTAGCCTTGAGCCGCCTTGGTGAGTTGACTATAACGGAAGAAGAAGTCCGACAATACGGAGCAGTCCTCGACGTATTCGAATTTTTCGCTGACTACGATCCCAGCGCGGTCCCAGCGGATGAGTCGAGCGTAGGGATGGAAGACGAACACCATGAAGATGTGCGTGCGGTGTTGACGAGCGGCCATCTCTACGAGGTACGTCACAAGCTGACCTCGAGCTTTCAGTCGTTTTTCAGCAGTGGCCTCAAAGGGCGCAGCCGCATCGCGATCTGAGAAGTTGTCTGCCACAAGGATGTCGAGGTCCTTCCCGTACTTGAACTCGGCAACAAGGGAGGCCTTATCCATGTGGTTGACATAACCAGGCGTGACGACACCCTTCTCGTAGAGGTTGTTGTCGGGTTTCACTTGAGAGCCAGGTCGAGAGTTTGGGTCATGGTGGCGCGACGTGTTGCGTAGTTCGTACTTTGGGCAAGCACCCTTTTCATTGACGAATTCATCCTGGAAAGGTGATGCGTCAGTAACTTAAGCCTAAGGTTCGGGCAAAGATAGACGTCAACTTACGAAGGCTGAGTAAAGATCTTCTTCTTGCTTGATGTTCTTGTCAGCAAAGAAGGTTGTGGGGATCTTCGGCCGCCTTTTCGATCGCGATTTAGTGGAAAGGAAGGAGTCCCTGAACTCGGAGACGGGACACGGTCCAATCCAGTAGCCCTTCGTTTCGTCGGACATAATTTTCTGATTCGATGATGCGGTTGGTTGAGTTGTGGAGTAAGCTTTGGTGCCGTTGGCTCTGAGTACGGCGGGTGTGCGTTTGGTAGCTTCGGCGTTGACCTGAGGCCGGGCTTCAGGTGTGCTGGTGAGATTGTTGACGGCGGGCGAATTGGGCGGCGGGGTCCTTTCAGAATGAGAGGCCATGATGTTAGCGGAAGAAGATAGTCAGAGAAACGGAACTAGCAGCGCCTCACCAATTTATATGACTAGAGCAATGGCCACTGCGTGGTTATGATCAGGGCAATTAATGTTCTATTGCCTAATTTGGTGCAGGTGGATGGAACAATGGGTTCGAGTTCGAACGGTGTCCCGATCAAGGTATGGAAAAGGCGAAACGCAATGGGTGGTGGTGGGCAGAAAGAAAGGGACGATGGTTGAAACTCCGACCATTGTTCGACGAATAAAGATACACCGAACCGGTAAGTAAGTTTGGAGCGTGCCACACGACACGTGGGCGCGTACTTTCTAACTGCGGATAGGAGACCTCGACGTTGACTCCTACTCCCATGGATATCGAGCAGTAAAGACCCTTAACTCGGCACTCGTCGCACAGAAGAGGGT